>CAWVNZ010000455.1:0-29084 GCA_963930735.1 Dioctria linearis
TTGCCTTTTCTATAGTAAAATTATTCAAAAAATAATTTTATACTGTCTCAAATTTTAATTACGCCAGGGATTGCCTTTTCTATAGTAAATTATTCAAAAAATAATTTTATACTGTCTCAAATTTCAAATACGCCAGGGATTGCCTTTTCTATAGTAAATTATTCAAAAAATAATTTTTTACTGTCTCAAATTTTAATTACGCCAGGGATTGCCTTTTCTATAGTAAATTATTCAAAAAATAATTTTATACTTTCTCAAATTTTAATTACGCCAGGGATTGCCTTTTCTATAGTAAATTATTCAAAAATAATTTTATACTGTCGCAAATTATAATTACGCCAGGGATTGCCTTTTCTATAGTAAATTATTCAAAAAATAATTTTTTACTGTCTCAAATTTTAATTACGCCAGGGATTGCCTTTTCTATAGTAAATTATTCAAAAAATAATTTTATACTGTCGCAAATTATAATTACGCCAGGGATTGCCTTTTCTATAGTAAATTATTCAAAAAATAATTTTTTAATGTCTCAAATTTTAAATACGCCAAGGATTGCCTTTTCTATAGTAAATTATTCAAAAAATAATTTTTTACTGTCGCAAATTTTAATTACGCCAGGGATTGCCTTTTCTATAGTAAATTATTCAAAAATTCATTTTATACTGTCGTAAATTTTAAATACGCCAGGGATTGCCTTTTCTATAGTAAATTTTGCAAAAAATAATTTTTTACTGTTGCAAATTTTAAATACGCCAGGGATTGCCTTTTCTATAATAAATTATTCAAAAAATAATTTTTTACTGTCGCAAATTTTAATTACGCCAGGGATTGCCTTTTCTATAGTAAATTATTCAAAAAATAATTGTTTAGTGTCACAAATTTTAATTACGCCAGGGATTGCCTTTTCTATAGTAAATTTTGCAAAAAATAATTTTATACTGTCGCAAATTTTAATTACGCCAGGGATTGCCTTTTCTATAGTAAATTTTTCAAAAAATAATTTTTTACTGTCTCAAATTTTAATTACGCCAGGGATTGCCTTTTCTATAGTAAATTATTCAAAAAATAATTGTTTAGTGTCACAAATTTTAATTACGCCAGGGATTGCCTTTTCTATAGTAAATTTTGCAAGAAATAATTTTATACTGTCGCAAATTTTAAATACGCCAGGGATTGCCTTTTCTATAGTAAATTTTGCAAAAATTCATTTTTTACTGCCGCAAATTTTAATTACGAAAGGGATTGCCTTTTCTATAGTAAATTATTCAAAAATTCATTTCTTACTGTCTCAAATTTTAATTACGCCAGGGATTGCCTTTTCTATAGTAAATTATTCAAAAAATAATTTTTTACTGTCTCAAATTTTAATTACGCCAGGGATTGCCTTTTCTATAGTAAATTATTCAAAAATTCATTTTTTACTGTCGCAAATTTTAAATACGCCAGGGATTGCCTTTTTTATAGTAAATTATTCAAAAAATAATTGTTTAGTGTCGCAAATTTTAATTACGCCAGGGATTGCCTTTTTATAGTAAATTATTCAAAAAATAATTTTATACTGTCGCAAATTTTAATTACGCCAGGGATTGCCTTTTCTATAGTAAATTTTGCAAAAATTAATTTTTTACTGTCTCAAATTTTAATTACGCCAGGGATTGCCTTTTCTATAGTAAATGTTGCAAAAAATAATTTTTTACTGTTGCAAATTTTAACTACGCCAGGGATTGCCTTTTCTATAGTAAATTATTCAAAAAATAATTTTTTATGTCTCAAATTTTAATTACGCCAGGGATTGCCTTTTCTATAGTAAATTATTCAAAAAATAATTTTTTACTGTCTCAAATTTTAATTACGCCAGGGTTTGCCTTTTCTATAGTAAATTTTGCAAAAATTAATTTTTTTCTGTCGCAAATTTTAATTACGCCAGGATTGCCTTTTCTATAGTAAATTATTCAAAAAATAATTTTATACTGTCACAAATTTTAATTACGCCAGGGATTGCCTTTTCTATAGTAAATTATTCAGAAAATAATTTTTTACTGTCGCAAATTTTAATTACACCAGGGATTGCCTTTTCTATAGTAAGTTATTCAAAAAATAATTTTTTACTGTCGCAAATTTTAATTACGCCAGGGATTGCCTTTTCTATAGTAAATTATTCAAAAAATAATTGTTTAGTGTCGCAAATTTTAATTACGCCAGGGATTGCCTTTTCTATAGTAAATTTTGCAAAAAATAATTTTATACTGTCGCAAATTTTAATTACGCCAGGTATTGCCTTTTCTATAGTAAATTATTCAAAAAATAATTTTTTACTGTCTCAAATTTTAATTACGCCAGGGATTGCCTTTTCTATAGTAAATTATTCAAAAAATAATTTTTTACTGTCTCAAATTTTAATTACGCCAGGGATTGCCTTTTCTATAGTAAATTATTCAAAAAATAATTTTATACTGTCTCAAATTTTAATTACGCCAGGGATTGCCTTTTTTATAGTAAATTATTCAAAAAATAATTTTATACTGTCGCAAATTTTAAATACGCCAGGGATTGCCTTTTCTATAGTAAATTATTCAAAAAATAATTTTTTACTGTCTCAAATTTTAATTACGCCAGGGATTGCCTTTTCTATAGTAAATTATTCAAAAAATAATTTTTTACTGTCTCAAATTTTAATTACGCCAGGGATTGTCTTTTCTATAGTAAATTATTCAAAAAATAATTTTATACTGTCGCAAATTATAATTACGCCAGGGATTGCCTTTTCTATAGTAAATTATTCAAAAAATAATTTTTTACTGTCTCAAATTTTAATTACGCCAGGGATTGCCTTTTCTATAGTAAATTATTCAAAAAATAATTTTATACTGTCGCAAATTATAATTACGCCAGGGATTGTCTTTTCTATAGTAAATTATTCAAAAAATAATTTTTTACTGTCTCAAATTTTAAATACGCCAGGGATTGCCTTTTCTATAGTAAATTATTCAAAAAATAATTTTTTACTGTCGCAAATTTTAAATACGCCAGGGATTGCCTTTTCTATAGTAAATTTTGCAAAAATTCATTTTTTACTGTCGCAAATTTTAATTACGCCCGGGATTGCCTTTTCTATAGTAAATTATTCAAAAATTCATTTTTTACTGTCTCAAATTTTAATTACGCCAGGGATTGCCTTTTCTATAGTAAATTATTCAAAAAATAATTTTTTACTGTCTCAAATTTTAAATACGCCAGGGATTGCCTTTTGTATAGTAAATTATTCAAAAATAATTGTTTAGTGTCGCAAATTTTAATTACGCCAGGGATTGCCTTTTCTATAGTAAATTATTCAAAAAATAATTTCTTACTGTCTCAAATTTTAATTACGCCAGGGATTGCCTTTTCTATAGTAAATTTTGCAAAAAATAATTTTTTACTGTTGCAAATTTTAAATACGCCAGGGAATGCCTTTTGTATAGTAAATTATTCAAAAAATAATTTTTTACTGTCGCAAATTTTAATTACGCCAGGGATTGCCTTTTCTATAGTAAATTATTCAAAAATTCATTTTTTACTGCCTCAAATTTTAATTACGCCAGGGATTGCCTTTTCTATAGTAAATTTTGCAAGAAATAATTGTTTAGTGTCGCAAATTTTAATTACGCCAGGGATTGCCTTTTCTATAGTAAATTATTCAAAAAATAATTTTTTACTGTCGCAAATTTTAATTACGCCAGGGATTGCCTTTTCTATAGTAAATTATTCAAAAAATAATTTTTTACTGTCGCAAATTTTAATTACGCCAGGGATTGCCTTTTCTATAGTAAATTATTCAAAAAATATTTTTTTACTGTCTCAAATTTTAATTACGCCAGGGATTGCCTTTTCTATAGTAAATTTTGCAAAAAATAATTGTTTAGTGTCGCAAATTTTAATTACGCCAGGGATTGCTTTTTCTATAGTAAATTATTCAAAAAATAATTTTTTCTGTCACAAATTTTAATTACGCCAGGGATTGCCTTTTCTATAGTAAATTATTCAAAAAATAATTTTTTAGTGTCGCAAATTTTAATTACGCCAGGGATTGCCTTTTCTATAGTAAATTATTCAAAAATTCATTTTTTACTGTCGCAAATTTTAAATACGCCAGGGATTGCCTTTTCTATAGTAAATTTTGCAAAAAATAATTTTTTACTGTTGCAAATTTTAAATACGCCAGGGATTGCCTTTTCTATAGTAAATTATTCAAAAAATAATTTTTTACTGTCTCAAATTTTAATTACGCCAGGGATTGCCTTTTCTATAGTAAATTTTGCAAAAATAATTTTTTACTGTTGCAAATTTTAAATACGCCAGGGATTGCCTTTTCTATAGTAAATTATTCAGAAATTAATTTTATACTGTCGCAAATTATAATTACGCCAGGGATTGCCTTTTCTATAGTAAATTATTCAAAAAATAATTTTTTACTGTCTCAAAGTTTAATTACGCCAGGGATTGCCTTTTCTATAGTAAATTTTGCAAAAAATAATTGTTTAGTGTCGCAAATTTTAATTACGCCAGGGATTGCCTTTTCTATAGTAAAAAATATTTTTTTCTATCTCAAATTTTAATTACGCCAGGGATTGCCTTTTCTATAGTAAATTATTCAAAAAATAATTTTTTACTGTCGCAAATTTTAATTACGCCAGGGATTGCCTTTTCTATAGTAAATTATTCAAAAATTCATTTTTTACTGTCTCAAATTTTAATTACGCCAGGTATTGCCTTTTCTATAGTAAATTATTCAAAAATTCATTTTTTACTGTCGCAAATTTTAATTACGCCAGGGATTGCCTTTTCTATAGTAAATTATTCAAAAAATATTTTTTTCTGTCACAAATTTTAATTACGCCAGGGATTGCCTTTTCTATAGTAAATTATTCAAAAAATAATTTTATACTGTCGCAAATTTTAAATACGCCAGGGATTGCCTTTTCTATAGTAAATTATTCAAAAAATAATTTTTTACCGTCTCAAATTTTAATTACGCCAGGGATTGCCTTTTCTATAGTAAATTTTGCAAAAAATAATTGTTTAGTGTCGCAAATTTTAATTACGCCAGGGATTGCCTTTTCTATAGTAAATTATTCAAAAAATAATTTTTTACTGTCTCAAATTATAATTACGCCAGGGATTGCCTTTTCTATAGCAAATTTTGCAAAAAAAAATTTCTTACTGTTGCAAATTTTAAATACGCCAGGGATTGCCTTTTCTATAGTAAATTATTCAAAAATTAATTTTATACTGTCGCAAATTATAATTACGCCAGGGATTGCCTTTTCTATAGTAAATTATTCAAAAAATAATTTTTTACTGTCTCAAATTTTAATTACGCCAGGGATTGCCTTTCCTATAGTAAATTATTCAAAAAATAATTTTTTCTGTCACAAATTTTAATTACGCCAGGGATTGCCTTTTCTATAGTAAATTATTCAAAAAATAATTTTTTACTGTCTCAAATTTTAATTACGCCAGGGATTGCCTTTTCTATAGTAAATTATTCAAAAATTCAGTTTTTACTTTCGCAAATTTTAAATACGCCAGGGATTGCCTTTTGTATAGTAAATTATTCAAAAAATAATTGTTTAGTGTCGCAAATTTTAATTACGCCAGGGATTGCCTTTTCTATAGTAAATTATTCAAAAAATAATTTTATACTGTCGCAAATTTTAATTACGCCAGGGATTGCCTTTTCTATAGTAAATTTTGCAAAAATTAATTTTTTACTGTCTCAAATTTTAATTACGCCAGGGATTGCCTTTTCTATAGTAAATGTTGCAAAAAATAATTTTTTACTGTTGCAAATTTTAACTACGCCAGGGATTGCCTTTTCTATAGTAAATTATTCAAAAAATAATTTTTTATGGCTCAAATTTTAATTACGCCAGGGATTGCCTTTTCTATAGTAAATTATTCAAAAAATAATTTTATACTGTCGCAAATTTTAATTACGCCAGGGATTGCCTGTTCTATAGTAAATTATTCAGAAAATAATTTTTTACTGTCGCAAATTTTAATTACGCCAGGGACTGCCTTTTCTATAGTAAATTATTCAAAAAATAATTTTTTACTGTCGCAAATTTTAATTACGCCAGGGATTGCCTTTTCTATAGTAAATTATTCAAAAAATAATTGTTTAGTGTCGCAAATTTTAATTACGCCAGGGATTGCCTTTTCTATAGTAAATTTTGCAAAAAATAATTTTATACTGTCGCAAATTTTAATTACGCCAGGGATTGCCTTTTCTATAGTAAATTATTCAAAAAATAATTTTTTACTGTCTCAAATTTTAATTACGCCAGGGATTGCCTTTTCTATAGTAAATTATTCAAAAAATAATTTTTTACTGTCTCAAATTTTAATTACGCCAGGGATTGCCTTTTCTATAGTAAATTATTCAAAAAATAATTTTATACTGTCTCAAATTTTAATTACGCCAGGGATTGCCTTTTCTATAGTAAATTATTCAAAAAATAATTTTATACTGTCGCAAATTTTAAATACGCCAGGGATTGCCTTTTCTATAGTAAATTATTCAAAAAATAATTTTTTACTCTCTCAAATTTTAATTACGCCAGGGATTGCCTTTTCTATAGTAAATTATTCAAAAAATAATTTTTTTACTGTCTCAAATTTTAATTACGCCAGGGATTGCCTTTTCTATAGTAAATTATTCAAAAAATAATTTTATACTGTCGCAAATTATAATTACGCCAGGGATTGCCTTTTCTATAGTAAATTATTCAAAAAATAATTTTTTACTGTCTCAAATTTTAATTACGCCAGGGATTGCCTTTTCTATAGTAAATTATTCAAAAAATAATTTTATACTGTCGCAAATTATAATAACGCCAGGGATTGCCTTTTCTATAGTAAATTATTCAAAAAATAATTTTTTACTGTCTCAAATTTTAAATACGCCAGGGATTGCCTTTTCTATAGTAAATTATTCAAAAAATAATTTTTTACTGTCGCAAATTTTAATTACGCCAGGGATTGCCTTTTCTATAGTAAATTATTCAAAAATTCATTTTATACTGTCGCAAATTTTAAATACGCCAGGGATTGCCTTTTCTATAGTAAATTATTCAAAAAATAATTTTTTACTGTCGCAAATTTTAATTACGCCAGGGATTGCCTTTTCTATAGTAAATTATTCAAAAAATAATTGTTTAGTGTCGCAAATTTTAGTTACGCCAGGGATTGCCTTTTCTATAGTAAATTTTGCAAAAAATAATTTTATACTGTCGCAAATTTTAATTACGCCAGGGATTGCCTTTTCTATAGTAAATTATTCAAAAAATAATTTTTTACTGTCTCAAATTTTAATTACGCCAGGGATTGCCTTTTCTGTAGTAATTTATTTAAAAAATAATTTTTTAGTGTCGCAAATTTTAATTACGCCAGGGATTGCCTTTTCTATAGTAAATTATTCGAAAATTCATTTTTTCTGTCACAAATTTTAGTTACGCCAGGGATTGCCTTTTCTATAGTAAATTTTGCAAAAAATAATTGTTTAGTGTCGCAAATTTTAATTACGCCGTGGATTGCATTTTCTATAGTAAATTATTCAAAAAATAATTTTTTCTGTCACAAATTTTAATAACGCCAGGGATTGCCTTTTCTATAGTAAATTATTCAAAAATTCATTTTTTACTGTCTCAAATTTTAATTACGCCAGGGATTGCCTTTTCTATAGTAAATTCTTCAAAAAATAATTTTTTTCTGTCTCAAATTTTAAATACGCCAGGGATTGCCTTTTGTATAGTAAATTATTCAAAAATAATTGTTTAGTGTCGCAAATTTTAATTACGCCAGGGATTGCCTTTTCTATAGTAAATTATTCAAAAAATAATTTCTTACTGTCTCAAATTTTAATTACGCCAGGGATTGCCTTTTCTATAGTAAATTTTGCAAAAAATAATTTTTTACTGTTGCAAATTTTAAATACGCCAGGGAATGCCGTTTGTATAGTAAATTATTCAAAAAATAATTTTTTACTGTCGCAAATTTTAATTACGCCAGGGATTGCCTTTTCTATAGTAAATTATTCAAAAATTCATTTTTTTACTGTCTCAAATTTTAATTACGCCAGGGATTGCCTTTTCTATAGTAAATTTTGCAAGAAATAATTGTTTAGTGTCGCAAATTTTAATTACGCCAGGGATTGCCTTTTCTATAGTAAATTATTCAAAAAATAATTTTTTACTGTCGCAAATTTTAATTACGCCAGGGATTGCCTTTTCTATAGTAAATTATTCAAAAAATATTTTTTTACTGTCGCAAATTTTAATTACGCCAGGGATTGCCTTTTCTATAGTAAATTATTCAAAAAATAATTTTTTACTGTCTCAAATTTTAATTACGCCAGGGATTGCCTTTTCTATAGTAAATTTTGCAAAAAATAATTGTTTAGTGTCGCAAATTTTAATTACGCCAGCGATTGCCTTTTCTATAGTAAATTATTCAAAAAATAATTTTTTCTGTCACAAATTTTAATTACGCCAGGGATTGCCTTTTCTATAGTAAATTATTCAAAAAATAATTTTTTAGTGTCGCAAATTTTAATTACGCCAGGGATTGCCTTTTCTATAGTAAATTATTCAAAAATTCATTTTTTACTGTCGCAAATTTTAAATACGCCAGGGATTGCCTTTTCTATAGTAAATTTTGCAAAAAATAATTTTTTACTGTTGCAAATTTTAAATACGCCAGGGATTGCCTTTTCTATAGTAAATTATTCAAAAAATAATTTTTTACTGTCCCAAATTTTAATTACGCCAGGGATTGCTTTTTCTATAGTAAATTTTGCAAAAAATAATTTTTTACTGTTGCAAATTTTAAATACGCCAGGGATTGCCTTTTCTATAGTAAATTATTCAAAAATTAATTTTATACTTTCGCAAATTATAATTACGCCAGGGATTGCCTTTTCTATAGTAAATTATTCAAAAAATAATTTTTTACTGTCTCAAATTTTAATTACGCCAGGGATTGCCTTTTCTATAGTAAATTTTGCAAAAAATAATTGTTTAGTGTCGCAAATTTTAATTACGCCAGAGATTGCCTTTTCTATAGTAAAAAATATTTTTTTCTGTCTCAAATTTTAATTACGCCAGGGATTGCCTTTTCTATAGTAAATTATTCAAAAAATAATTTTTTACTGTCGCAAATTTTAATTACGCCAGGGATTGCCTTTTCTATAGTAAATTATTCAAAAATTCATTTTTTACTGTCTCAAATTTTAATTACGCCAGGTATTGCCTTTTCTATAGTAAATTATTCAAAAATTCATTTTTTACTGTCGCAAATTTTAATTACGCCAGGGATTGCCTTTTCTATAGTAAATTATTCAAAAAATAATTTTTTACTGTCTCAAATTTTAATTACGCCAGGGATTGCCTTTTCTATAGTAAATTTTGCAAAAAATAATTGTTTAGTGTCGCAAATTTTAATTACGCCAGGGATTGCCTTTTCTATAGTAAATTATTCAAAAAATATTTTTTTCTGTCACAAATTTTAATTACGCCAGGGATTGGCTTTTCTATAGTAAATTTTGCAAAAAATAATTGTTTAGTGTCGCAAATTTTAATTACGCCAGGTATTGCCTTTTCTATAGTAAATTATTCAAAAAATAATTTTATACTGTCTCAAATTTTAATTACGCCAGGGATTGCCTTTTTTATAGTAAATTATTCAAAAAATAATTTTATACTGTCGCAAATTTTAAATACGCCAGGGATTGCCTTTTCTATAGTAAATTATTCAAAAAATAATTTTTTACTGTCGCAAATTTTAATTACGCCAGGGATTGCCTTTTCTAGAGTAAATTATTCAAAAAATAATTTTTTTTGTCACAAATTTTAATTACGCCAGGGATTGCCTTTTTTATAGTAAATTATTCAAAAAATAATTTTATACTGTCGCAAATTTTAATTACGCCAGGGATTGCCTTTGCTATAGTAAATTTTGCAAAAAATAATTGTTTAGTGTCGCAAATTTTAATTACGCCAGGGATTGCCTTTTCTATAGTAAATTATTCAAAAAAAATTTTTCTGTCACAAATTTTAATTACGCCAGGGATTGCCTTTTCTATAGTAAATTATTCAAAAAATAATTTTTTACTGTCTCAAATTTTAACTACGCCAGGGATTGCCTTTTCTATAGTAAATTATTCAAAAAATAATTTTATACTGTCTCAAATTTTAATTACGCCTTGGATTGCCTTTTCTATAGTAAATTATTCAAAAAATAATTTTTTCTGTCACAAATTTTAATTACGCCAGGGATTGCCTTTTCTATAGTAAATTATTCAAAAAATAATTTTATACTGTCGCAAATTTTAAATACGCCAGGTATTGCCTTTTCTATTGTAAATTATTCAAAAAATAATTTTTTACCGTCTCAAATTTTAATTACGCCAGGGATTGCCTTTTCTATAGTAAATTTTGCAAAAAATAATTGTTTAGTGTCGCAAATTTTAATTACGCCGGGGATTGCCTTTTCTATAGTAAATTATTCAAAAAATAATTTTTTACTGTCTCAAATTATAATTACGCCAGGGATTGCCTTTTCTATAGCAAATTTTGCAAAAAAAAATTTCTTACTGTTGCAAATTTTAAATACGCCAGGGATTGCCTTTTCTATAGTAAATTATTCAAAAATTAATTTTATACTGTCGCAAATTATAATTACGCCAGGGATGGCCTTTTCTATAGTAAATTATTCAAAAAATAATATTTTACTGTCGCAAATTTTAAATACGCCAGGGATTGCCTTTTCTATAGTAAATTATTCAAAAAATAATTTTTTACTGTCGCAAATTTTAATTACGTCAGAGATTGCCTTTTCTATAGTAAATTATTCAAAAAATAATTTTTTCTGTCACAAATTTTAATTACGCCAGGGATTGCCTTTTCTATAGTAAATTATTCAAAAAATAATTTTATACTGTGGCAAATTTTAATTACGCCAGGGATTGCCTTTTCTATAGTAAATTATTCAAAAAATAATTTTTTACTGTCTCAAATTTTAATTAGGCCAGGGATTGCATTTTCTATAGTAAATTTTGCAAAAAATAATTATTTAGTGTCGCAAATTTTAATTACGCCAGAGATTGCCTTTTCTATAGTAAAAAATATTTTTTTCTGTCTCAAATTTTAATTACGCCAGGGATTGCCTTTTCTATAGTAAATTATTCAAAAAATAATTTTTTACTGTCGCAAATTTTAATTACGCCAGGGATTGCCTTTTCTATAGTAAATTATTCAAAAATTCATTTTTTACTGTCTCAAATTTTAATTACGCCAGGTATTGCCTTTTCTATAGTAAATTATTCAAAAATTCATTTTTTACTGTCGCAAATTTTAATTACGCCAGGGATTGCCTTTTCTATAGTAAATTATTCAAAAAATAATTTTTTACTGTCTCAAATTTTAATTACGCCAGGGATTGCCTTTTCTATAGTAAATTTTGCAAAAAATAATTGTTTAGTGTCGCAAATTTTAATTACGCCAGGGATTGCCTTTTCTATAGTAAATTATTCAAAAAATATTTTTTTCTGTCACAAATTTTAATTACGCCAGGGATTGGCTTTTCTATAGTAAATTTTGCAAAAAATAATTGTTTAGTGTCGCAAATTTTAATTACGCCAAGTATTGCCTTTTCTATAGTAAATTATTCAAAAAATAATTTCATACTGTCTCAAATTTTAATTACGCCAGGGATTGCCTTTTTTATAGTAAATTATTCAAAAAATAATTTTATACTGTCGCAAATTTTAAATACGCCAGGGATTGCCTTTTCTATAGTAAATTATTCAAAAAATAATTTTTTACTGTCGCAAATTTTAATTACGCCAGGGATTGCCTTTTCTAGAGTAAATTATTCAAAAAATAATTTTTTCTGTCACAAATTTTAATTACGCCAGGGATTGCCTTTTCTATAGTAAATTATTCAAAAAATAATTTTATACTGTCGCAAATTTTAATTACGCCAGGGATTGCCTTTTCTATAGTAAATTTTGCAAAAAATAATTGTTTAGTGTCGCAAATTTTAATTACGCCAGGGATTGCCTTTTCTATAGTAAATTATTCAAAAAATAATTTTTTACTGTCTCAAATTTTAACTACGCCAGGGATTGCCTTTTCTATAGTAAATTATTCAAAAAATAATTTTATACTGTCTCAAATTTTAATTACGCCTTGGATTGCCTTTTCTATAGTAAATTATTCAAAAAATAATTTTTTCTGTCACAAATTTTAATTACGCCAGGGATTGCCTTTTCTATAGTAAATTATTCAAAAAATAATTTTATACTGTCGCAAATTTTAAATACGCCAGGTATTGCCTTTTCTATTGTAAATTATTCAAAAAATAATTTTTTACCGTCTCAAATTTTAATTACGCCAGGGATTGCCTTTTCTATAGTAAATTTTGCAAAAAATAATTGTTTAGTGTCGCAAATTTTAATTACGCCGGGGATTGCCTTTTCTATAGTAAATTATTCAAAAAATAATTTTTTACTGTCTCAAATTATAATTACGCCAGGGATTGCCTTTTCTATAGCAAATTTTGCAAAAAAAAATTTCTTACTGTTGCAAATTTTAAATACGCCAGGGATTGCCTTTTCTATAGTAAATTATTCAAAAATTAATTTTATACTGTCGCAAATTATAATTACGCCAGGGGTGGCCTTTTCTATAGTAAATTATTCAAAAAATAATATTTTACTGTCGCAAATTTTAAATACGCCAGGGATTGCCTTTTCTATAGTAAATTATTCAAAAAATAATTTTTTACTGTCGCAAATTTTAATTACGTCAGAGATTGCCTTTTCTATAGTAAATTATTCAAAAAATAATTTTTTCTGTCACAAATTTTAATTACGCCAGGGATTGCCTTTTCTATAGTAAATTATTCAAAAAATAATTTTATACTGTGGCAAATTTTAATTACGCCAGGGATTGCCTTTTCTATAGTAAATTATACAAAAAAATAATTTTTTACTGTCTCAAATTTTAATTACGCCAGGGATTGCATTTTCTATAGTAAATTTTGCAAAAAATAATTGTTTAGTGTCGCAAATTTTAATTACGCAAGGGATTGCCTTTTCTATAGTAAATTATTCAAAAAATAATTTTTTCTGTCACAAATTTTAATTACTCCAGGGATTGCCTTTTCCATAGTAAATTTTGCAAAAAATAATTGTTTAGTGTCGCAAATTTTAATTACGCCAGGGATTGCCTTTTCTATAGTAAATTATTCACAAAATAATTTTATACTGTATCAAATTTTAAGAACGCCAGGGATTGCCTTTTCTATAGTAAATTATTCAAAAAATAATTTTATACTGTCGCAAATTTTAAATACGCCAGGGATTGCCTTTTCTATAGTAAATTATTCAAAAAATAATTTTTTACTGTCGCAAATTTTAATTACGTCAGAGATTGCCTTTTCTATAGTAAATTATTCAAAAAATAATTTTTTCTGTCACAAATTTTAATTACGCCAGGGATTGCCTTTTCTATAGTAAATTATTCAAAAAATAATTTTATACTGTCGCAAATTTTAATTACGCCAGGGATTGCCTTTTCTATAGTAAATTTTGCAAAAAATAATTGTTTAGTGTCGCAAATTTTAATTACGCCAGGGATTGCCTTTTCTATAGTAAATTATTCAAAAAATAATTTTTTCTGTCACAAATTTTAATTACCCCAGGGATTGCCTTTTCTATAGTAAATTATTCAAAAAATAATTTTTTACTGTCTCAAATTTTAATTACGCCATGGATTGCCTTTTCTATAGTAAATTATTCAAAAAATAATTTTATACTGTCTCAAATTTTAATTACGCCAGGGATTGCCTTTTCTATAGTAAATTATTCAAAAAATAATTTTTTCTGTCACAAATTTTAATTACGCCTGGGATTGCCTTTTCTATAGTAAATTATTCAAAAAATAATTTTTTACTCTCTCAAATTATAATTACACCAGGGATTGCCTTTTCTATAGTAAATTTTGCAAAAAATAATTTTTTACTGTTGCAAATTTTAAATACGCCAGGGATTGCCTTTTCTATAGTAAATTATTCAAAAATTAATTTTATACTGTCGCAAATTATAATTACGCCAGGGATTGCCTTTTCTATAGTAAATTATTCAAAAAATAATTTTTTACTGTCTCACATTTTAATTACGCCAGGGATTGCCTTTTCTATAGTAAATTATTCAAAAAATAATTTTTTCTGTCACAAATTTTAATTACGCCAGGGATTGCCTTTTCTATAGTAAATTATTCAAAAAATAATTTTTTACTGTCTCAAATTTTAGTTACGCCAGGGATTGCCTTTTCTATAGTAAATTTTGCAAAAAATAATTGTTTAGTGTCGCAAATTTTAATTACGCCAGGGATTGCCTTTTCTATAGTAAATTATTCAAAAATTCATTTTTTACTGTCGCAAATTTTAATTACGCCAGGGATTGCCTTTTCTATAGTAAATTATTCAAAAAATAATTTTTTACTGTCTCAAATTTTAATTACGCCAGGGATTGCCTTTTCTATAGTAAATTATTCAAAAAATAATTTTATACTGTCTCAAATTTTAATTACGCCAGGGATAGCCTTTTCTATAGTAAATTATTCAAAAAATAATTTTTTCTGTCACAAATTTTAATTACGCCAGGGATTGCCTTTTCTATAGTAAATTATTCAAAAAATAATTTTTTACTGTCTCAAATTTTAATTACGCCAGGGATTGCCTTTTCTATAGTAAATTTTGCAAAAAATAATTGTTTAGTGTCGCAAATTTTAATTACGCCAGGGATTGCCTTTTCTATAGTAAATTATTCAAAAAATATTTTTTTCTGTCACAAATTTTAATTACGCCAGGGATTGGCTTTCCTATAGTAAATTTTGCAAAAAATAATTGTTTAGTGTCGCAAATTTTAATTACGCCAGGTATTGCCTTTTCTATAGTAAATTATTCAAAAAATAATTTTATACTGTCTCAAATTTTAATTACGCCAGGGATTGCCTTTTTTATAGTAAATTATTCAAAAAATAATTTTATACTGTCGCAAATTTTAAATACGCCAGGGATTGCCTTTTCTATAGTAAATTATTCAAAAAATAATTTTTTACTGTCGCAAATTTTAATTACGCCAGGGATTGCCTTTTCTAGAGTAAATTATTCAAAAAATAATTTTTTCTGTCACAAATTTTAATTACGCCAGGGATTGCCTTTTCTATAGTAAATTATTCAAAAAATAATTTTATACTGTCGCAAATTTTAATTACGCCAGGGATTGCCTTTTCTATAGTAAATTTTGCAAAAAATAATTGTTTAGTGTCGCAAATTTTAATTACGCCAGGGATTGCCTTTTCTATAGTAAATTATTCAAAAAATTTTTTTCTGTCACAAATTTTAATTACGCCAGGGATTGCCTTTTCTATAGTAAATTATTCAAAAAATAATTTTTTACTGTCTCAAATTTTAACTACGCCAGGGATTGCCTTTTCTATAGTAAATTATTCAAAAAATAATTTTATACTGTCTCAAATTTTAATTACGCCTTGGATTGCTTTTCTATAGTAAATTATTCAAAAAATAATTTTTTCTGTCACAAATTTTAATTACGCCAGGGATTGCCTTTTCTATAGTAAATTATTCAAAAAATAATTTTATACTGTCGCAAATTTTAAATACGCCAGGTATTGCCTTTTCTATTGTAAATTATTCAAAAAATAATTTTTTACCGTCTCAAATTTTAATTACGCCAGGGATTGCCTTTTCTATAGTAAATTTTGCAAAAAATAATTGTTTAGTGTCGCAAATTTTAATTACGCCGGGGATTGCCTTTTCTATAGTAAATTATTC
Source organism: Dioctria linearis (assembly GCA_963930735.1). Classification (NCBI taxonomy): domain Eukaryota; kingdom Metazoa; phylum Arthropoda; class Insecta; order Diptera; family Asilidae; genus Dioctria; species Dioctria linearis. The sequence goes on from CAWVNZ010000455.1 coordinate 15,901, forward strand.
AAAAAATAATTTTTTACTGTCTCAAATTATAATTACGCCAGGGATTGCCTTTTCTATAGCAAATTTTGCAAAAAAAAATTTCTTACTGTTGCAAATTTTAAATACGCCAGGGATTGACTTTTCTATAGTAAATTATTCAAAAATTAATTTTATACTGTCGCAAATTATAATTACGCCAGGGATGGCCTTTTCTATAGTAAATTATTCAAAAAATAATATTTTACTGTCGCAAATTTTAAATACGTCAGAGATTGCCTTTTCTATAGTAAATTTTGCAAAAAATAATTGTTTAGTGTCGCAAATTTTAATTACGCCAGGGATTGCCTTTTCTATAGTAAATTATTCAAAAAATTTTTTTCTGTCACAAATTTTAATTACGCCAGGGATTGCCTTTTCTATAGTAAATTATTCAAAAAATAATTTTTTACTGTCTCAAATTTTAACTACGCCAGGGATTGCCTTTTCTATAGTAAATTATTCAAAAAATAATTTTATACTGTCGCAAATTATAATTACGCCAGGGATGGCCTTTTCTATAGTAAATTATTCAAAAAATAATATTTTACTGTCGCAAATTTTAAATACGTCAGAGATTGCCTTTTCTATAGTAAATTTTGCAAAAAATAATTGTTTAGTGTCGCAAATTTTAATTACGCCGGGGATTGCCTTTTCTATAGTAAATTATTCAAAAAATAATTTTTTACTGTCTCAAATTATAATTACGCCAGGGATTGCCTTTTCTATAGCAAATTTTGCAAAAAAAAATTTCTTACTGTTGCAAATTTTAAATACGCCAGGGATTGACTTTTCTATAGTAAATTATTCAAAAATTAATTTTATACTGTCGCAAATTATAATTACGCCAGGGATGGCCTTTTCTATAGTAAATTATTCAAAAAATAATATTTTACTGTCGCAAATTTTAAATACGTCAGAGATTGCCTTTTCTATAGTAAATTTTGCAAAAAATAATTGTTTAGTGTCGCAAATTTTAATTACGCCGGGGATTGCCTTTTCTATAGTAAATTATTCAAAAAATAATTTTTTACTGTCTCAAATTATAATTACGCCAGGGATTGCCTTTTCTATAGCAAATTTTGCAAAAAAAAATTTCTTACTGTTGCAAATTTTAAATACGCCAGGGATTGACTTTTCTATAGTAAATTATTCAAAAATTAATTTTATACTGTCGCAAATTTTAATTACGCCAGGGATTGCCTTTTCTATAGTAAATTTTGCAAAAAATAATTGTTTAGTGTCGCAAATTTTAATTACGCCAGGGATTGCCTTTTCTATAGTAAATTATTCAAAAAATTTTTTTCTGTCACAAATTTTAATTACGCCAGGGATTGCCTTTTCTATAGTAAATTATTCAAAAAATAATTTTTTACTGTCTCAAATTTTAACTACGCCAGGGATTGCCTTTTCTATAGTAAATTATTCAAAAAATAATTTTATACTGTCTCAAATTTTAATTACGCCTTGGATTGCTTTTCTATAGTAAATTATTCAAAAAATAATTTTTTCTGTCACAAATTTTAATTACGCCAGGGATTGCCTTTTCTATAGTAAATTATTCAAAAAATAATTTTATACTGTCTCAAATTTTAATTACGCCTTGGATTGCTTTTCTATAGTAAATTATTCAAAAAATAATTTTTTACCGTCTCAAATTTTAATTACGCCAGGGATTGCCTTTTCTATAGTAAATTATTCAAAAAATAATTTTTTACTGTCGCAAATTTTAATTACGTCAGAGATTGCCTTTTCTATAGTAAATTATTCAAAAAATAATTTTTTCTGTCACAAATTTTAATTACGCCAGGGATTGCCTTTTCTATAGTAAATTATTCAAAAAATAATTTTATACTGTGGCAAATTTTAATTACGCCAGGGATTGCCTTTTCTATAGTAAATTATTCAAAAAATAATTTTTTACTGTCTCAAATTTTAATTACGCCAGGGATTGCATTTTCTATAGTAAATTTTGCAAAAAATAATTGTTTAGTGTCGCAAATTTTAATTACGCAAGGGATTGCCTTTTCTATAGTAAATTATTCAAAAAATAATTTTTTCTGTCACAAATTTTAATTACGCCAGGGATTGCCTTTTCCATAGTAAATTTTGCAAAAAATAATTGTTTAGTGTCGCAAATTTTAATTACGCCAGGGATTGCCTTTTCTATAGTAAATTATTCACAAAATAATTTTATACTGTATCAAATTTTAAAAACGCCAGGGATTGCCTTTTCTATAGTAAATTATTCAAAAAATAATTTTATACTGTCGCAAATTTTAAATACGCCAGGGATTGCCTTTTCTATAGTAAATTATTCAAAAAATAATTTTTTACTGTCGCAAATTTTAATTACGTCAGAGATTGCCTTTTCTATAGTAAATTATTCAAAAAATAATTTTTTCTGTCACAAATTTTAATTACGCCAGGGATTGCCTTTTCTATAGTAAATTATTCAAAAAATAATTTTATACTGTCGCAAATTTTAATTACGCCAGGGATTGCCTTTTCTATAGTAAATTTTGCAAAAAATAATTGTTTAGTGTCGCAAATTTTAATTACGCCAGGGATTGCCTTTTCTATAGTAAATTATTCAAAAAATAATTTTTTCTGTCACAAATTTTAATTACCCCAGGGATTGCCTTTTCTATAGTAAATTATTCAAAAAATATTTTTTACTGTCTCAAATTTTAATTACGCCAGGGATTGCCTTTTCTATAGTAAATTATTCAAAAAATAATTTTATACTGTCTCAAATTTTAATTACGCCAGGGATTGCCTTTTCTATAGTAAATTATTCAAAAAATAATTTTTTCTGTCACAAATTTTAATTACGCCAGGGATTGCCTTTTCTATAGTAAATTATTCAAAAAATAATTTTATACTGTCGCAAATTTTAAATACGCCAGGGATTGCCTTTTCTATAGTATATTATTCAAAAAATAGTTTTTTACTGTCTCAAATTTTAATTACGCCAGGGATTGCCTTTTCTATAGTAAATTTTGCAAAAAATAATTGTTTAGTGTCGCAAATTTTAATTACGCCAGGGATTGCCTTTTCTATAGTAAATTATTCAAAAAATAATTTTTTACTCTCTCAAATTATAATTACACCAGGGATTGCCTTTTCTATAGTAAATTTTGCAAAAAATAATTTTTTACTGTTGCAAATTTTAAATACGCCAAGGATTGCCTTTTCTATAGTAAATTATTCAAAAATTAATTTTATACTGTCGCAAATTATAATTACGCCAGGGATTGCCTTTTGTATAGTAAATTATTCAAAAAATAATTTTTTACTGTCTCACATTTTAATTACGCCAGGGATTGCCTTTTCTATAGTAAATTATTCAAAAAATAATTTTTTCTGTCACAAATTTTAATTACGCCAGGGATTGCCTTTTCTATAGTAAATTATTCAAAAAATAATTTTTTACTGTCTCAAATTTTAATTACGCCAGGGATTGCCTTTTCTATAGTAAATTTTGCAAAAAATAATTGTTTAGTGTCGCAAATTTTAATTACGCCAGGGATTGCCTTTTCTATAGTAAATTATTCAAAAATTCATTTTTTACTGTCGCAAATTTTAATTACGCCAGGGATTGCCTTTTCTATAGTAAATTATTCAAAAAATAATTTTTTACTGTCTCAAATTTTAATTACGCCAGGGATTGCCTTTTCTATAGTAAATTATTCAAAAAATAATTTTATACTGTCTCAAATTTTAATTACGCCAGGGATTGCCTTTTCTATAGTAAATTATTCAAAAAATAATTTTTTCTGTCACAAATTTTAATTACGCCAGGGATTGCCTTTTCTATAGTAAATTATTCAAAAAATAATTTTTTACTGTCTCAAATTTTAATTACGCCAGGGATTTCCTTTTCTATAGTAAATTATTCAAAAAATAATTTTATACTGTCTCAAATTTTAATTACGCCAGGGATTGCCTTTTCTATAGTAAATTATTCAAAAAATAATTTTTTCTGTCACAAATTTTAATTACGCCAGGGATTGCCTTTTCTATAGTAAATTATTCAAAAAATAATTTTATACTGTCGCAAATTTTAAATACGCCAGGGATTGCCTTTTCTATAGTAAATTATTCAAAAAATAATTTTTTACTGTCTCAAATTTTAATTATGCCAGGGATTGCCTTTTCTATAGTAAATTTTGCAAAAAATAATTGTTTAGTGTCGCAAATTTTAATTACGCCAGGGATTGCCTTTTCTATAGTAAATTATTCAAAAAATAATTTTTTACTGTCTCAAATTATAATTACGCCAGGGATTGCCTTTTCTATAGTAAATTTTGCAAAAAATAATTTTTTACTGTTGCAAATTTTAAATACGCCAGGGATTGCCTTTTCTATAGTAAATTATTCAAAAATTAATTTTATACTGTCGCAAATTATAATTACGCCAGGGATTGCCTTTTCTATAGTAAATTATTCAAAAAATAATTTTTTACTGTCTCAAATTTTAATTACGCCAGGGATTGCCTTTTCTATAGTAAATTATTCAAAAAATAATTTTTTCTGTCACAAATTTTAATTACGCCAGGGATTGCCTTTTCTATAGTAAATTATTCAAAAAATAATTTTTTACTGTCTCAAATTTTAATTACGCCAGGGATTGCCTTTTCTATAGTAAATTATTCAAAAAATAATTTTATACTGTCTCAAATTTTAATTACGCCAGGGATTGCCTTTTCTATAGTAAATTATTCAAAAAATAATTTTTTCTGTCACAAATTTTAATTACGCCAGGGATTGCCTTTTCTATAGTAAATTATTCAAAAAATAATTTTTTACTGTCTCAAATTTTAATTACGCCAGGGATTGCCTTTTCTATAGTAAATTTTGCAAAAAATAATTGTTTAGTGTCGCAAATTTTAATTACGCCAGGGATTGCCTTTTCTATAGTAAATTATTCAAAAAATAATTTTTTACTGTCTCAAATTTTAACTACGCCAGGGATTGCCTTTTCTATAGTAAATTATTCAAAAAATAATTTTTTCTGTCACAAATTTTAATTACGCCAGGGATTGCCTTTTCTATAGTAAATTATTCAAAAAATAATTTTTTACTGTCTCAAATTTTAATTACGCCAGGGATTGCCTTTTCTATAGTAAATTTTGCAAAAAATAATTGTTTAGTGTCGCAAATTTTAATTACGCCAGGGATTGCATTTTCTATAAATTATTCAAAAATTAATTTTTTACTGTCGCAAATTGTAATTACGCCAGGGATTGCCTTTTCTATAGTAAATTATTCAAAAAATAATTTTTTACAGTCTCAAATTTTAATTACGCCAGGGATTGCCTTTTCTATAGTAAATTTTGCAAAAAATAATTGTTTAGTGTCGCAAATTTTAATTACGCCAGGGATTGCCTTTTCTATAGTAAATTATTCAAAAAATAATTTTTTCTGTCTCAAATTTTAATTACGCCAGGGATTGCCTTTTCTATAGTAAATTATTCAAAAAATAATTTTTTCTGTCACAAATTTTAATTACGCCAGGGATTGCCTTTTCTATAGTAAATTATTCAAAAAATAATTTTTTACTGTCTCAAATTTTAATTACGCCAGGGATTGCCTTTTCTATAGTAAATTTTGCAAAAAATAATTTTATACTGTCTCAAATTTTAATTACGCCAGGGATTGCCTTTTCTATAGTAAATTATTCAAAAAATAATTTTTTCTGTCACAAATTTTAATTACGCCAGGGATTGCCTTTTCTATAGTAAATTATTCAAAAAATAATTTTATACTGTCGCAAATTTTAAATACGCCAGGGATTGCCTTTTCTATAGTAAATTTTGCAAAAAAATAGTTTTTTACTGTCTCAAATTTTAATTACGCCAGGGATTGCCTTTTCTATAGTAAATTTTGCAAAAAATAATTGTTTAGTGTCGCAAATTTTAATTACGCCGGGGATTGCCTTTTCTATAGTAAATTATTCAAAAAATAATTTGTTACTGTCTCAAATTATAATTACGACAGGGATTGCCTTTTCTATAGCAAATTTTGCAAAAAAAAATTTCTTAGTGTTGCAAATTTTAAATACGCCAGGGATTGCCTTTTCTATAGTAAATTATTCAAAAATTAATTTTATACTGTCGCAAATTATAATTACGCCAGGGATGGCCTTTTCTATAGTAAATTATTCAAAAAATAATATTTTACTGTCGCAAATTTTAAATACGCCAGGGATTGCCTTTTCTATAGTAAATTATTCAAAAAATAATTTTTTACTGTCGCAAATTTTAATTACGTCAGAGATTGCCTTTTCTATAGTAAATTATTCAAAAAATAATTTTTTCTGTCACAAATTTTAATTACGCCAGGGATTGCCTTTTCTATAGTAAATTATTCAAAAAATAATTTTATACTGTGGCAAATTTTAATTACGCCAGGGATTGCCTTTTCTATAGTAAATTATTCAAAAAATAATTTTTTACTGTCTCAAATTTTAATTACGCCAGGGATTGCATTTTCTATAGTAAATTTTGCAAAAAATAATTGTTTAGTGTCGCAAATTTTAATTACGCCAGGGATTGCCTTTTCTATAGTAAATTATTCAAAAAATAATTTTTTCTGTCACAAATTTTAATTACGCCAGGGATTGCCTTTTCCATAGTAAATTTTGCAAAAAATAATTGTTTAGTGTCGCAAATTTTAATTACGCCAGGGATTGCCTTTTCTATAGTAAATTATTCACAAAATAATTTTATACTGTATCAAATTTTAAGAACGCCAGGGATTGCCTTTTCTATAGTAAATTATTCAAAAAATAATTTTATACTGTCGCAAATTTTAAATACGCCAGGGATTGCCTTTTCTATAGTAAATTATTCAAAAAATAATTTTTTACTGTCGCAAATTTTAATTACGTCAGAGATTGCCTTTTCTATAGTAAATTATTCAAAAAATAATTTTTTCTGTCACAAATTTTAATTACGCCAGGGATTGCCTTTTCTATAGTAAATTATTCAAAAAATAATTTTATACTGTCGCAAATTTTAATTACGCCAGGGATTGCCTTTTCTATAGTAAATTTTGCAAAAAATAATTGTTTAGTGTCGCAAATTTTAATTACGCCAGGGATTCCCTTTTCTATAGTAAATTATTCAAAAAATAATTTTTTCTGTCACAAATTTTAATTACCCCAGGGATTGCCTTTTCTATAGTAAATTATTCAAAAAATAATTTTTTACTGTCTCAAATTTTAATTACGCCAGGGATTGCCTTTTCTATAGTAAATTATTCAAAAAATAATTTTATACTGTCTCAAATTTTAATTACGCCAGGGATTGCCTTTTCTATAGTAAATTATTCAAAAAATAATTTTTTCTGTCACAAATTTTAATTACGCCAGGGATTGCCTTTTCTATAGTAAATTATTCAAAAAATAATTTTATACTGTCGCAAATTTTAAATACACCAGGGATTGCCTTTTCTATAGTATATTATTCAAAAAATAGTTTTTTACTGTCTCAAATTTTAATTACGCCAGGGATTGCCTTTTCTATAGTAAATTTTGCAAAAAATAATTGTTTAGTGTCGCAAATTTTAATTACGCCAGGGATTGCCTTTTCTATAGTAAATTATTCAAAAAATAATTTTTTACTCTCTCAAATTATAATTACACCAGGGATTGCCTTTTCTATAGTAAATTTTGCAAAAAATAATTTTTTACTGTTGCAAATTTTAAATACGCCAGGGATTGCCTTTTCTATAGTAAATTATTCAAAAATTAATTTTATACTGTCGCAAATTATAATTACGCCAGGGATTGCCTTTTCTATAGTAAATTATTCAAAAAATAATTTTTTACTGTCTCACATTTTAATTACGCCAGGGATTGCCTTTTCTATAGTAAATTATTCAAAAAATAATTTTTTCTGTCACAAATTTTAATTACGCCAGGGATTGCCTTTTCTATAGTAAATTATTCAAAAAATAATTTTTTACTGTCTCAAATTTTAATTACGCCAGGGATTGCCTTTTCTATAGTAAATTTTGCAAAAAATAATTGTTTAGTGTCGCAAATTTTAATTACGCCAGGGATTGCCTTTTCTATAGTAAATTATTCAAAAATTCATTTTTTACTGTCGCAAATTTTAATTACGCCAGGGATTGCCTTTTCTATAGTAAATTATTCAAAAAATAATTTTTTACTGTCTCAAATTTTAATTACGCCAGGGATTGCCTTTTCTATAGTAAATTATTCAAAAAATAATTTTATACTGTCTCAAATTTTAATTACGCCAGGGATTGCCTTTTCTATAGTAAATTATTCAAAAAATAATTTTTTCTGTCACAAATTTTAATTACGCCAGGGATTGCCTTTTCTATAGTAAATTATTCAAAAAATAATTTTTTACTGTCTCAAATTTTAATTACGCCAGGGATTGCCTTTTCTATAGTAAATTTTGCAAAAAATAATTGTTTAGTGTCGCAAATTTTAATTACGCCAGGGATTGCCTTTTCTATAGTAAATTATTCAAAAATTCATTTTTTTACTGTCGCAAATTTTAATTACGCCAGGGATTGCCTTTTCTATAGTAAATTATTCAAAAAATAATTTTTTACTGTCTCAAATTTTAATTACGCCAGGGATTGCCTTTTCTATAGTAAATTATTCAAAAAATAATTTTATACTGTCTCAAATTTTAATTACGCCAGGGATTGCCTTTTCTATAGTAAATTATTCAAAAAATAATTTTTTCTGTCACAAATTTTAATTACGCCAGGGATTGCCTTTTCTATAGTAAATTATTCAAAAAATAATTTTTTACTGTCTCAAATTTTAATTACGCCAGGGATTGGCTTTTCTATAGTAAATTATTCAAAAAATAATTTTATACTGTCTCAAATTTTAATTACGCCAGGGATTGCCTTTTCTATAGTAAATTATTCAAAAAATAATTTTTTCTGTCACAAATTTTAATTACGCCAGGGATTGCCTTTTCTATAGTAAATTATTCAAAAAATAATTTTATACTGTCGCAAATTTTAAATACGCCAGGGATTGCCTTTTCTATAGTAAATTATTCAAAAAATAATTTTTTACTGTCTCAAATTTTAATTACGCCAGGGATTGCCTTTTCTATAGTAAATTTTGCAATAAATAATTGTTTAGTGTCGCAAATTTTAATTACGCCAGGGACTGCCTTTTCTATAGTAAATTATTCAAAAAATAATTTTTTACTGTCTCAAATTATAATTACGCCAGGGATTGCCTTTTCTATAGTAAATTTTGCAAAAAATAATTTTTTACTGTTGCAAATTTTAAATACGCCAGGGATTGCCTTTTCTATAGTAAATTATTCAAAAATTAATTTTATACTGTCGCAAATTATAATTACGCCAGGGATTGCCTTTTCTATAGTAAATTATTCAAAAAATAATTTTTTACTGTCTCAAATTTTAATTACGCCAGGGATTGCCTTTTCTATAGTAAATTATTCAAAAAATAATTTTTTCTGTCACAAATTTTAATTACGCCAGGGATTGCCTTTTCTATAGTAAATTATTCAAAAAATAATTTTTTACTGTCTCAAATTTTAATTACGCCAGGGATTGCCTTTTCTATAGTAAATTTTGCAAAAAATAATTGTTTAGTGTCGCAAATTTTAATTACGCCAGCGATTGCATTTTCTATAGTAAATTATTCAAAAATTCATTTTTTACTGTCGCAAATTTTAATTACGCCAGGGATTGCCTTTTCTATAGTAAATTATTCAAAAAATAATTTTTTACTGTCTCAAATTTTAATTACGCCAGGGATTGCCTTTTCTATAGTAAATTTTGCAAAAAATAATTGTTTAGTGTCGCAAATTTTAATTACGCCAGGGATTGCCATTTCTATAGTAAATTATTCAAAAAATAATTTTTTACTGTCTCAAATTTTAACTACGCCAGGGATTGCCTTTTCTATAGTAAATTATTCAAAAATAATTTTTTCTGTCACAAATTTTAATTACGCCAGGGATTGCCTTTTCTATAGTAAATTATTCAAAAAATAATTTTTTACTGTCTCAAATTTTAATTACGCCAGGGATTGCCTTTTCTATAGTAAATTTTGCAAAAAATAATTTTTTAGTGTCGCAAATTTTAATTACGCCAGGGATTGCATTTTCTATAGTAAATTATTCAAAAATTAATTTTTTACTGTCGCAAATTTTAATTACGCCAGGGATTGCCTTTTCTATAGTAAATTATTCAAAAATAATTTTTTACTGTCTCAAATTTTAATTACGCCAGGGATTGCCTTTTCTATAGTAAATTTTGCAAAAATAATTGTTTAGTGTCGCAAATTTTAATTACGCCAGGGATTGCCTTTTCTATAGTAAATTATTCAAAAAATAATTTTTTCTGTCTCAAATTTTAATTACGCCAGGGATTGCCTTTTCTATAGTAAATTATTCAAAAAATAATTTTTTCTGTCACAAATTTTAATTAGGCCAGGGATTGCCTTTTCTATAGTAAATTATTCAAAAAATAATTTTTTACTGTCTCAAATTTTAATTACGCCAGGGATTGCCTTTTCTATAGTAAATTTTGCAAAAAATAATTTTATACTGTCTCAAATTTTAATTACGCCAGGGATTGCCTTTTCTATAGTAAATTATTCAAAAAATAATTTTTTCTGTCACACATTTTAATTACGCCAGGGATTGCCTTTTCTATAGTAAATTATTCAAAAAATAATTTTATACTGTCGCAAATTTTAAATACGCCAGGGATTGCCTTTTCTATAGTAAATTTTGCAAAAAATAGTTTTTTACTGTCTCAAATTTTAATTACGCCAGGGATTGCCTTTTCTATAGTAAATTTTGCAAAAAATAATTGTTTAGTGTCGCAAATTTTAATTACGCCAGGGATTGCCTTTTCTATAGTAAATTATTCAAAAAATAATTTTTTACTCTCTCAAATTATAATTACACCAGGGATTGCCTTTTCTATAGTAAATTTTGCAAAAAATAATTTTTTACTGTTGCAAATTTTAAATACGCCAGGGATTGCCTTTTCTATAGTAAATTATTCAAAAATTAATTTTATACTGTCGCAAATTATAATTACGCCAGGGATTGCCTTTTCTATAGTAAATTATTCAAAAAATAATTTTTTACTGTCTCACATTTTAATTACGCCAGGGATTGCCTTTTCTATAGTAAATTATTCAAAAAATAATTTTTTCTGTCACAAATTTTAATTACGCCAGGGATTGCCTTTTCTATAGTAAATTATTCAAAAAATAATTTTTTACTGTCTCAAATTTTAATTACGCCAGGGATTGCCATTTCTATAGTAAATTTTGCAAAAAATAATTGTTTAGTGTCGCAAATTTCAATTACGCCAGGGATTGCCTTTTCTATAGTAAATTATTCAAAAATTCATTTTTTACTGTCGCAAATTTTAATTACGCCAGGGATTGCCTTTTCTATAGTAAATTATTCAAAAAATAATTTTTTACTGTCTCAAATTTTAATTACGCCAGGGATTGCCTTTTCTATAGTAAATTATTCAAAAAATAATTTTATACTGTCTCAAATTTTAATTACGCCAGGGATTGCCTTTTCTATAGTAAATTATTCAAAAAATAATTTTTTCTGTCACAAATTTTAATTACGCCAGGGATTGCCTTTTCTATAGTAAATTATTCAAAAAATAATTTTTTACTGTCTCAAATTTTAATTACGCCAGGGATTGCCTTTTCTATAGTAAATTATTCAAAAAATAATTTTATACTGTCTCAAATTTTAATTACGCCAGGGATTGCCTTTTCTATAGTAAATTATTCAAAAATAATTTTTTCTGTCACAAATTTTAATTACGCCAGGGATTGCCTTTTCTATAGTAAATTATTCAAAAAATAATTTTATACTGTCGCAAATTTTAAATACGCCAGGGATTGCCTTTTCTATAGTAAATTATTCAAAAAATAATTTTTTACTGTCTCAAATTTTAATTACGCCAGGGATTGCCTTTTCTATAGTAAATTTTGCAAAAAATAATTGTTTAGTGTCGCATATTTTAATTACGCCAGGGACTGCCTTTTCTATAGTAAATTATTCAAAAAATAATTTTTTACTGTCTCAAATTATAATTACGCCAGGGATTGCCTTTTCTATAGTAAATTTTGCAAAAAATAATTTTTTACTGTTGCAAATTTTAAATACGCCAGGGATTGCCTTTTCTATAGTAAATTATTCAAAAAATAATTTTATACTGTCTCAAATTTTAATTACGCCAGGGATTGCCTTTTCTATAGTAAATTATTCAAAAAATAATTTTTTCTGTCACAAATTTTAATTACGCCAGGGATTGCCTTTTCTATAGTAAATTATTCAAAAAATAATTTTTTACTGTCTCAAATTTTAATTACGCCAGGGATTGGCTTTTCTATAGTAAATTATTCAAAAAATAATTTTATACTGTCTCAAATTTTAATTACGCCAGGGATTGCCTTTTCTATAGTAAATTATTCAAAAAATAATTTTTTCTGTCACAAATTTTAATTACGCCAGGGATTGCCTTTTCTATAGTAAATTATTCAAAAAATAATTTTATACTGTCGCAAATTTTAAATACGCCAGGGATTGCCTTTTCTATAGTAAATTATTCAAAAAATAATTTTTTACTGTCTCAAATTTTAATTACGCCAGGGATTGCCTTTTCTATAGTAAATTTTGCAATAAATAATTGTTTAGTGTCGCAAATTTTAATTACGCCAGGGACTGCCTTTTCTATAGTAAATTATTCAAAAAATAATTTTTTACTGTCTCAAATTATAATTACGCCAGGGATTGCCTTTTCTATAGTAAATTTTGCAAAAAATAATTTTTTACTGTTGCAAATTTTAAATACGCCAGGGATTGCCTTTTCTATAGTAAATTATTCAAAAATTAATTTTATACTGTCGCAAATTATAATTACGCCAGGGATTGCCTTTTCTATAGTAAATTATTCAAAAAATAATTTTTTACTGTCTCAAATTTTAATTACGCCAGGGATTGCCTTTTCTATAGTAAATTATTCAAAAAATAATTTTTTCTGTCACAAATTTTAATTACGCCAGGGATTGCCTTTTCTATAGTAAATTATTCAAAAATAATTTTTTACTGTCTCAAATTTTAATTACGCCAGGGATTGCCTTTTCT
>CAWVNZ010000456.1:0-51098 GCA_963930735.1 Dioctria linearis
TATAGTAAATTATTCAAAATTCATTTTTTACTGTCGCAAATTTTAATTACGCCAGGGATTGCCTTTTCTATAGTAAATTATTCAAAAATTCATTTTTTACTGTCGCAAATTATAATTACGCCAGGATTGCCTTTTCTATAGTAAATTATTCAAAAAATAATTTCTTACTGTTGCAAATTTTAATTACACCTGGGATTGCCTTTTCTATAGTAAATTATTCAAAAAATAATTGTTTAGTGTCTCAAATTATAATTACGCCAGGGATTGCCTTTTCTCTAGTAAATTATTCAAAAATTCATTTTTTACTGTCGCAAATTTTAATTACGCCAGGGATTGCCTTTTCTATAGTAAATTATTCAAAAATTCATTTTTTACTGTTGCAAATTATAATTACGCCAGGGATTGCCTCTTCTATAGTAAATTTTGCAAAAAATAATTGTTTAGTGTCTCAAATTATAATTAAGCCAGGGATTGCCTTTTCTATAGTAAATTTTGCAAAATTAATTTTTTACTGTCTCAAATTTTAATTACGCCAGGGATTGCCTTTCCTATAGTAAATTATTCAAAAAATAATTTTATACTGTCGCAAATTTTAATTACGCCAGGGATTGCCTTTTCTATAGTAAATTATTCAAAAAATAATTTTTCACTGTCGCAAATTATAATTACGCCAGGGATTGCCTTTTCTATAGTAAATTATTCAAAAAATAATTTTTTACTGTCGCAAATTATAATTACGCCAGGGATTGCCTTTTCTATAGTAAATTATTCAAAAATAATGGTTTACTGTCGCAAATTATAAATACGCCAGGGATTGCCTTTTCTATAGTAAATTATTCAAAAATTCATTTTTTACTGTCGCAAATTTTAATTACGCCAGGGATTGCCTTTTCTATAGTAAATTATTCAAAAAATAATTTTATACTGTTGCAAATTTTAATTACGCCAGGGATTGCCTTTTCTATAGTAAATTATTCAAAAAAAAAAATTTTTTTACTGTTGCAAATTTTAATTACGCCAGGGATTGCCTTTTCTATAGTAAATTTTGCAAAAAATAATTGTTTAGTGTCACAAATTTTAATTACGCCAGGGATTGCCTTTTCTATAGTAAATTTTGCAAAAATTAATTTTATACTGTCTCAAATTTTAATTACGCCAGGGATTGCCTTTTCTATAGTAAATTATTCAAAAAATAATTTTTTTCTGTCGCAAATTTTAATTACGCCAGGGATTGCCTTTTCTATAGTAAATTATTCAAAAAATAATTTTTTAGTGTCGCAAATTTTAATTACGCCAGGGATTGCCTTTTTTATAGTAAATTTTGCAAAAAATAATTGTTTAGTGTCTCAAATTATAATTACGCCAGGGATTGCCTTTTCTATAGTAAATTTTGCAAAAAATAATTGTTTAGTGTCTCAAATTTTAATTACGCCAGGGATTGCCTTTTCTATAGTAAATTATTCAAAAATTCATTTTTTACTGTCGCAAATTTTAATCACGCCAGGGATTGCCTTTTCTATAGTAAATTTTGCAAAAAATAATTGTTTAGTGTCGCAAATTTTAATTACGCCAGGGATTGCCTTTTCTATAGTAAATTTTGCAAAAAATAATTGTTTAGTGTCTCAAATTATAATTACGCGAGGGATTGCCTTTTCTATAGTAAATTTTGCAAAAAATAATTGTTTAGTGTCTCAAATTTTAATTACGTCAGGGATTGCCTTTTCTCTAGTAAATTATTCAAAAATTCATTTTTTACTGTCGCAAATTTTAATTACGCCAGGGATTGCCTTTTCTATAGTAAATTATTCAAAAATTCATTTTTTACTGTTGCAAATTATAATTACGCCAGGGATTGCCTTTTCTATAGTAAATTATTCAAAAAATAATTTTTTACTGTTGCAAATTTTAATTACGCCTTGGATTGCCTTTTCTATAGTAAATTATTCAAAAATAATTTTTTTCTGTCGCAAATTTTAATTACGCCAGGGATTGCCTTTTCTATAGTAAATTATTCAAAAAATAATTGTTTAGTGTCGCAAATTTTAATTACGCCCGGGATTGCCTTTTCTATAGTAAATTATTCAAAAAATAATTGTTTAGTGTCTCAAATTTTAATTACGCCAGGGATTGCCTTTTCTATAGTAAATTTTGCAAAAAATAATTTTTTACTGTTGCCAATTTTAATTACGCCAGGGATTGCCTTTTGTATAGTAAATTATTCAAAAAATAATTTTTTACTGTCTCAAATTTTAATTATGCCAGGGATTGCCTTTTCTATAGTAAATTATTCAAAAAATAATTTTTTACTGTTGCAAATTTTAATTACGCCAGGGATTGCCTTTTGTATAGTAAATTATTCAAAAAATAATTTTTTACTGTCTCAAATTTTAATTACGCCAGGGATTGCCTTTTCTATAGTAAATTATTCAAAAAATAATTTTTTACTGTCGCAAGTTATAATTACGCCAGGGATTGCCTTTTGTATAGTAAATTATTCAAAAAATAATTTTTTACTGTCTCAAATTTTAATTACGCCAGGGATTGCCTTTTGTATAGTAAATTATTCAAAAATTCATTTTTTACTGTCTCAAATTTTAATTACGCCAGGGATTGCCTTTTCTATAGTAAATTATTCAAAAAATAATTGTTTACTGTCGCAAATTATAATTACGCCAGGGATTGCCTTTTCTATAGTAAATTATTCAAAAAATAATTTTATACTGTCGCAAATTTTAATTACGCCAGGGATTGCCTTTTCTATAGTAAATTTTGCAAAAAATAATTGTTTAGTGTCGCAAATTTTAATTACGCCAGGGATTGCCTTTTCTATAGTAAATTATTCAAAAAATAATTTTTTACTGTCGCAAATTATAATTACGCCAGGGATTGCCTTTTCTATAGTAAATTTTGCAAAAAATAATTTTTTACTGTTGCAAATTTTAAATACGCCAGGGATTGCCTTTTGTAAAGTAAATTATTCAAAAATTCATTTTTTACTGTCTCAAATTTTAATTACGCCAGGGATTGCCTTTTCTATAGTAAATTTTGCCAAAAATAATTTTTTACTGTCGCAAATTTTAATTACGCCATGGATTGCCTTTTCTATAGTAAATTATTCAAAAAATAATTGTTTAGTGTCGCAAATTTTAATTACGCCAGGGATTGCCTTTTCTATAGTAAATTATTCAAAAATTAATTTTTTACTGTCACAAATTTTAATTACGCCAGGGATTGCCTATTGTATAGTAAAATTTGCAAAAAATAATTGTTTTAGTGTCTCAAATTTTAATTATGCCAGGGATTGCCTTTTGTATAGTAAATTTTGCAAAAAATAATTGTTTAGTGTCTGAAATTTTAATTACGCCAGGGATTGCCTTTTCTATAGTAAATTATTCAAAAAATAATTGTTTAGTGTCGCAAATTTTAATTACGCCAGGGATTGCCTTTTCTATAGTAAATTATTCAAAAATTCATTTTTTACTGTCACAAATTTTAATTACGCCAGGGATTGCCTATTGTATAGTAAAATTTGCAAAAAATTATTGTTTAGTGTCTCAAATTTTAACTACGCCAGGGATTGCCTTTTGTATAGTAAATTATTCAAAAATTCATTTTTTACTGTCTCAAATTTTAATTACGCCAGGGATTGCCTTTTCTATAGTAAATTATTCAAAAATTCATTTTTTACTGTCTCAAATTTTAATTACGCCAGGGATTGCCTTTTCTATAGTAAATTTTGCA
This sequence comes from Dioctria linearis, assembly GCA_963930735.1. Taxonomy (NCBI): domain Eukaryota; kingdom Metazoa; phylum Arthropoda; class Insecta; order Diptera; family Asilidae; genus Dioctria; species Dioctria linearis. The sequence continues at coordinate 3,742 of CAWVNZ010000456.1, forward strand.
AAAAATTATTGTTTAGTGTCTCAAATTTTAACTACGCCAGGGATTGCCTTTTGTATAGTAAATTATTCAAAAATTCATTTTTTACTGTCTCAAATTTTAATTACGCCAGGGATTGCCTTTTCTATAGTAAATTATTCAAAAATTCATTTTTTACTGTCTCAAATTTTAATTACGCCAGGGATTGCCTTTTCTATAGTAAATTTTGCCAAAAATAATTTTTTACTGTCGCAAATTTTAATTACGCCAGGGATTGCCTTTTCTATAGTAAATTATTCAAAAAATAATTTTTTACTGTCTCAAATTTTAATTATGCCAGGGATTGCCTTTTCTATAGTAAATTATTCAAAAAATAATTTTTTACTGTTGCAAATTTTAATTACGCCAGGGATTGCCTTTTGTATAGTAAATTATTCAAAAAATAATTTTTTACTGTCTCAAATTTTAATTACGCCAGGGATTGCCTTTTCTATAGTAAATTATTCAAAAAATAATTTTTTACTGTCGCAAATTATAATTACGCCAGGGATTGCCTTTTGTATAGTAAATTATTCAAAAATTCATTTTTTACTGTTGAAAATTTTAAATACGCCAGGGATTGCCTTTTGTAAAGTAAATTATTCAAAAATTCATTTTTTACTGTCTCAAATTTTAATTAAGCCAGGGATTGCCTTTTCTATAGTAAATTATTCAAAAAATAATTTTTTACTGTTGCAAATTTTAATTACGCCAGGGATTGCCTTTTCTATAGTAAATTTTGCAAAAAATAATTTTTTTACTGTTGAAAATTTTAAATACGCCAGGGATTGCCTTTTGTAAAGTAAATTATTCAAAAATTCATTTTTTACTGTCTCAAATTTTAATTACGCCAGGGATTGCCTTTTCTATAGTAAATTTTGCCAAAAATAATTTTTTACTGTCGCAAATTTTAATTACGCCAGGGATTGCCTTTTCTATAGTAAATTATTCAAAAAATAATTGTTTAGTGTCGCAAATTTTAATTACGCCAGGGATTGCCTTTTCTATAGTAAATTATTCAAAAATTCATTTTTTACTGTCACAAATTTTAATTACGCCAGGGATTGCCTATTGTATAGTAAAATTTGCAAAAAATTATTGTTTAGTGTCTCAAATTTTAACTACGCCAGGGATTGCCTTTTGTATAGTAAATTATTCAAAAATTCATTTTTTACTGTCTCAAATTTTAATTACGCCAGGGATTGCCTTTTCTATAGTAAATTATTCAAAAATTCATTTTTTACTGTCGCAAATTTTAATTACGCCAGGGATTGCCTTTTCTATAGTAAATTTTGCAAAAAATAATTGTTTAGTGTCTGAAATTTTAATTACGCCAGGGATTGCCTTTTCTATAGTAAATTTTGCAAAAAATAATTTTTTACTGTCGCAAATTATAATTACGCCAGGGATTGCCTTTTCTATAGTAAATTATTCAAAAAATAATTTTATACTGTCGCAAATTTTAATTACGCCAGGGATTGCTTTTTCTATAGTAAATTATTCAAAAAATAATTTTTTACTGTCTCAAATTTTAATTATGCCAGGGATTGCCTTTTCTATAGTAAATTATTCAAAAAATAATTTTTTACTGTTGCAAATTTTAATTACGCCAGGGATTGCCTTTTGTATAGTAAATTATTCAAAAATAATTTTTTACTGTCTCAAATTTTAATTACGCCAGGGATTGCCTTTTCTATAGTAAATTATTCAAAAAATAATTTTTTACTGTCGCAAATTATAATTACGCCAGGGATTGCCTTTTGTATAGTAAATTATTCAAAAAATAATTTTTTACTGTCTCAAATTTTAATTACGCCAGGGATTGCCTTTTGTATAGTAAATTATTCAAAAATTCATTTTTTACTGTCTCAAATTTTAATTACGCCAGGGATTGCCATTTCTATAGTAAATTATTCAAAAAATAATTGTTTACTGTCGCAAATTATAATTACGCCAGGGATTGCCTTTTCTATAGTAAATTATTCAAAAAATAATTTTATACTGTCGCAAATGTTAATTACGCCAGGGATTGCCTTTTCTGTAGTAAATTTTGCAAAAAATAATTGTTTAGTGTCGCAAATTTTAATTACGCCAGGGATTGCATTTTCTATAGTAAATTATTCAAAAAATAATTTTTTACTGTCGCAAATTATAATTACGCCAGGGATTGCCTTTTCTATAGTAAATTTTGCAAAAAATAATTTTTTACTGTTGCAAATTTTAAATACGCCAGGGATTGCCTTTTGTAAAGTAAATTATTCAAAAATTCATTTTTTACTGTCTCAAATTTTAATTACGCCAGGGATTGCCTTTTCTATAGTAAATTTTGCCAAAAATAATTTTTTACTGTCGCAAATTTTAATTACGCCAGGGATTGCCTTTTCTATAGTAAATTATTCAAAAAATAATTGTTTAGTGTCGCAAATTTTAATTACGCCAGGGATTGCCTTTTCTATAGTAAATTATTCAAAAATTCATTTTTTACTGTCACAAATTTTAATTACGCCAGGGATTGCCTATTGTATAGTAAAATTTGCAAAAAATAATTGTTTAGTGTCTCAAATTTTAATTACGCCAGGGATTGCCTTTTGTATAGTAAATTATTCAAAAATTCATTTTTTACTGTCTCAAATTTTAATTACGCCAGGGATTGCCTTTTCTATAGTAAATTATTCAAAAATTCATTTTTTACTGTCGCAAATTTTAATTACGCCAGGGATTGCCTTTTCTATAGTAAATTTTGCAAAAAATAATTGTTTAGTGTCTGAAATTTTAATTACGCCAGGGATTGCCTTTTCTATAGTAAATTTTGCAAAAAATAATTTTTTACTGTCGCAAATTATAATTACGCCAGGGATTGCCTTTTCTATAGTAAATTATTCAAAAAATAATTTTATACTGTCGCAAATTTTAATTACGCCAGGGATTGCTTTTTCTATAGTAAATTATTCAAAAAATAATTTTTTACTGTCTCAAATTTTAATTATGCCAGGGATTGCCTTTTCTATAGTAAATTATTCAAAAAATAATTTTTTACTGTTGCAAATTTTAATTACGCCAGGGATTGCCTTTTGTATAGTAAATTATTCAAAAAATAATTTTTTACGGTCTCAAATTTTAATTACGCCAGGGATTGCCTTTTCTATAGTAAATTATTCAAAAAATAATTTTTTACTGTCGCAAATTATAATTACGCCAGGGATGGCCTTTTGTATAGTAAATTATTCAAAAAATAATTTTTCACTGTCTCAAATTTTAATTACGCCAGGGATTGCCTTTTGTATAGTAAATTATTCAAAAATTCATTTTTTACTGTCTCAAATTTTAATTACGCCAGGAATTGCCTTTTCTATAGTAAATTATTCAAAAAATAATTGTTTACTGTCGCAAATTATAATTACGCCAGGGATTGCCTTTTCTATAGTAAATTATTCAAAAAATAATTTTATACTGTCGCAAATTTTAATTACGCCAGGGATTGCCTTTTCTATAGTAAATTTTGCAAAAAATAATTGTTTAGTGTCGCAAATTTTAATTACGCCAGGGATTGCCTTTTCTATAGTAAATTATTCAAAAAATAATTTTTTACTGTCGCAAATTATAATTACGCCAGGGATTGCCTTTTCTATAGTAAATTTTGCAAAAAATAATTTTTTACTGTTGAAAATTTTAAATACGCCAGGGATTGCCTTTTGTAAAGTAAATTATTCAAAAATTCATTTTTTACTGTCTCAAATTTTAATTACGCCAGGGATTGCCTTTTCTATAGTAAATTTTGCCAAAAATAATTTTTTACTGTCGCAAATTTTAATTACGCCAGGGATTGCCTTTTCTATAGTAAATTATTCAAAAAATAATTGTTTAGTGTCGCAAATTTTAATTACGCCAGGGATTGCCTTTTCTATAGTAAATTATTCAAAAATTCATTTTTTACTGTCACAAATTTTAATTACGCCAGGGATTGCCTATTGTATAGTAAAATTTGCAAAAAATAATTGTTTAGTGTCTCAAATTTTAACTACGCCAGGGATTGCCTTTTGTATAGTAAATTATTCAAAAATTCATTTTTTACTGTCTCAAATTTTAATTACGCCAGGGATTGCCTTTTCTATAGTAAATTATTCAAAAATTCATTTTTTACTGTCGCAAATTTTAATTACGCCAGGGATTGCATTTTCTATAGTAAATTATTCAAAAAATAATTTTTTACTGTCGCAAATTATAATTACGCCAGGGATTGCCTTTTCTATAGTAAATTTTGCAAAAAATAATTTTTTACTGTTGCAAATTTTAAATACGCCAGGGATTGCCTTTTGTAAAGTAAATTATTCAAAAATTCATTTTTTACTGTCTCAAATTTTAATTACGCCAGGGATTGCCTTTTCTATAGTAAATTTTGCCAAAAATAATTTTTTACTGTCGCAAATTTTAATTACGCCAGGGATTGCCTTTTCTATAGTAAATTATTCAAAAAATAATTGTTTAGTGTCGCAAATTTTAATTACGCCAGGGATTGCCTTTTCTATAGTAAATTATTCAAAAATTCATTTTTTACTGTCACAAATTTTAATTACGCCAGGGATTGCCTATTGTATAGTAAAATTTGCAAAAAATAATTGTTTAGTGTCTCAAATTTTAATTACGCCAGGGATTGCCTTTTGTATAGTAAATTATTCAAAAATTCATTTTTTACTGTCTCAAATTTTAATTACGCCAGGGATTGCCTTTTCTATAGTAAATTATTCAAAAATTCATTTTTTACTGTCGCAAATTTTAATTACGCCAGGGATTGCCTTTTCTATAGTAAATTTTGCAAAAAATAATTGTTTAGTGTCTGAAATTTTAATTACGCCAGGGATTGCCTTTTCTATAGTAAATTTTGCAAAAAATAATTTTTTACTGTCGCAAATTATAATTACGCCAGGGATTGCCTTTTCTATAGTAAATTATTCAAAAAATAATTTTATACTGTCGCAAATTTTAATTACGCCAGGGATTGCTTTTTCTATAGTAAATTATTCAAAAAATAATTTTTTACTGTCGCAAATTATAATTACGCCAGGGATTGCCTTTTCTATAGTAAATTATTCAAAAAATAATTTTTTACTGTCGCAAATTATAATTACGCCAGGGATTGCCTTTTCTATAGTAAATTATTCAAAAAATAATTTTTTACTGTCGCAAATTATAATTACGCCAGGGATTGCCTTTTCTATAGTAAATTATTCAAAAAATAATTTTATACTGTCGCAAATGTTAATTACGCCAGGGATTGCCTTTTCTGTAGTAAATTTTGCAAAAAATAATTGTTTAGTGTCGCAAATTTTAATTACGCCAGGGATTGCATTTTCTATAGTAAATTATTCAAAAAATAATTTTTTACTGTCGCAAATTATAATTACGCCAGGGATTGCCTTTTCTATAGTAAATTTTGCAAAAAATAATTTTTTACTGTTGCAAATTTTAAATACGCCAGGGATTGCCTTTTGTAAAGTAAATTATTCAAAAATTCATTTTTTACTGTCTCAAATTTTAATTACGCCAGGTATTGCCTTTTCTATAGTAAATTTTGCCAAAAATAATTTTTTACTGTCGCAAATTTTAATTACGCCAGGGATTGCCTTTTCTATAGTAAATTATTCAAAAAATAATTGTTTAGTGTCGCAAATTTTAATTACGCCAGGGATTGCCTTTTCTATAGTAAATTATTCAAAAATTCATTTTTTACTGTCACAAATTTTAATTACGCCAGGGATTGCCTTTTCTATAGTAAATTTTGCCAAAAATAATTTTTTACTGTCGCAAATTTTAATTACGCCAGGGATTGCCTTTTCTATAGTAAATTATTCAAAAAATAATTGTTTAGTGTCGCAAATTTTAATTACGCCAGGGATTGCCTTTTCTATAGTAAATTATTCAAAAATTCATTTTTTACTGTCACAAATTTTAATTACGCCAGGGATTGCCTATTGTATAGTAAAATTTGCAAAAAATAATTGTTTAGTGTCTCAAATTTTAATTACGCCAGGGATTGCCTTTTGTATAGTAAATTATTCAAAAATTCATTTTTTACTGTCTCAAATTTTAATTACGCCAGGGATTGCCTTTTCTATAGTAAATTATTCAAAAATTCATTTTTTACTGTCGCAAATTTTAATTACGCCAGGGATTGCCTTTTCTATAGTAAATTTTGCAAAAAATAATTGTTTAGTGTCTGAAATTTTAATTACGCCAGGGATTGCCTTTTCTATAGTAAATTTTGCAAAAAATAATTTTTTACTGTCGCAAATTATAATTACGCCAGGGATTGCCTTTTCTATAGTAAATTATTCAAAAAATAATTTTATACTGTCGCAAATTTTAATTACGCCAGGGATTGCTTTTTCTATAGTAAATTATTCAAAAAATAATTTTTTACTGTCGCAAATTATAATTACGCCAGGGATTGCCTTTTCTATAGTAAATTATTCAAAAAATAATTTTTTACTGTCGCAAATTATAATTACGCCAGGGATTGCCTTTTCTATAGTAAATTATTCAAAAAATAATTTTTTACTGTCGCAAATTATAATTACGCCAGGGATTGCCTTTTCTATAGTAAATTATTCAAAAATAATTGTTTACTGTCGCAAATTATAATTACCCCAGAGATTGCCTTTTCTATAGTAAATTATTCAAAAATTAATTTTTTACTGTCGCAAATTTTAATTACGCCAGGGATTGCCTTTTCTATAGTAAATTATTCAAAAAATAATTTTATACTGTTGCAAATTTTAATTACGCCAGGGATTGCCTTTTCTATAGTAAATTATTCAAAAAAAAATTTTTACTGTTGCAAATTTTAATTACGCCAGGGATTGCCTTTTCTATAGTAAATTATTCAAAAAATAATTTTTTTCTGTCGCAAATTTTAATTACGCCAGGGATTGCCTTTTCTATAGTAAATTATTCAAAAAATAATTTTTTAGTGTCGCAAATTTTAATTACGCCAGGGATTGCCTTTTTTATAGTAAATTTTGCAAAAAATAATTGTTTAGTGTCTCAAATTATAATTACGCCAGGGATTGCCTTTTCTATAGTAAATTTTGCAAAAAATAATTGTTTAGTGTCTCAAATTTTAATTACGCCAGGGATTGCCTTTTCTATAGTAAATTATTCAAAAATTCATTTTTTACTGTCGCAAATTTTAATTACGCCAGGGATTGCCTTTTCTATAGTAAATTATTCAAAAATTCATTTTTTACTGTCGCAAATTATAATTACGCCAGGGATTGCCTTTTCTATAGTAAATTATTCAAAAAATAATTTTTTACTGTTGCAAATTTTAATTACACCTGGGATTGCCTTTTCTATAGTAAATTATTCAAAAAATAATTGTTTAGTGTCTCAAATTTTAATTACGCCAGGGATTGCCTTTTCTCTAGTAAATTATTCAAAAATTCATTTTTTACTGTCGCAAATTTTAATTACGCCAGGGATTGCCTTTTCTATAGTAAATTATTCAAAAATTCATTTTTTACTGTTGCAAATTATAATTACGCCAGGGATTGCCTTTTCTATAGTAAATTATTCAAAAAATAATTTTTTACTCTTGCAAATTTTAATTACGCCAAGAATTGCCTTTTCTATAGTAAATTATTCAAAAAATAATTTTTTTCTGTCGCAAATTTTAATTACGCCAGGGATTGCCTTTTCTATAGTAAATTATTCAAAAAATAATTGTTTAGTGTTGCAAATTTTAATTACGCCAGGGATTGCCTTTTCTATAGTAAATTTTGCAAAAAATAATTGTTTAGTGTCTCAAATTTTAATTACGCCAGGGATTGCCTCTTCTATAGTAAATTTTGCAAAAAATAATTGTTTAGTGTCTCAAATTATAATTAAGCCAGGGATTGCCTTTTCTATAGTAAATTTTGCAAAAATTAATTTTTTACTGTCTCAAATTTTAATTACGCCAGGGATTGCCTTTCCTATAGTAAATTATTCAAAAAATAATTTTATACTGTCGCAAATTTTAATTACGCCAGGGATTGCCTTTTCTATAGTAAATTATTCAAAAAATAATTTTTTACTGTCGCAAATTTTAATTACGCCAGGGATTGCCTTTTCTATAGTAAATTATTCAAAAAATAATTTTTTACTGTCGCAAATTATAATTACGCCAGGGATTGCCTTTTCTATAGTAAATTATTCAAAAATAATTGTTTACTGTCGCAAATTATAATTACGCCAGGGATTGCCTTTTCTATAGTAAATTATTCAAAAATTCATTTTTACTGTCGCAAATTTTAATTACGCCAGGGATTGCCTTTTCTATAGTAAATTATTCAAAAAATAATTTTATACTGTTGCAAATTTTAATTACGCCAGGGATTGCCTTTTCTACAGTAAATTATTCAAAAAATAATTTTTTACTGTTGCAAATTTTAATTACGCCAGGGATTGCCTTTTCTATAGTAAATTTTGCAAAAAATAATTGTTTAGTGTCACAAATTTTAATTACGCCAGGGATTGCCTTTTCTATAGTAAATTTTGCAAAAATTAATTTTATACTGTCTCAAATTTTAATTACGCCAGGGATTGCCTTTTCTATAGTAAATTATTCAAAAAATAATTTTTTTCTGTCGCAAATTTTAATTACGCCAGGGATTGCCTTTTCTATAGTAAATTATTCAAAAAATAATTTTTTAGTGTCGCAAATTTTAATTACGCCAGGGATTGCCTTTTTTATAGTAAATTTTGCAAAAAATAATTGTTTAGGGTCTCAAATTATAATTACGCCAGGGATTGCCTTTTCTATAGTAAATTTTGCAAAAAATAATTGTTTAGTGTCTCAAATTTTAATTACGCCAGGGATTGCCTTTTCTATAGTAAATTATTCAAAAATTCATTTTTTACTGTCGCAAATTTTAATCACGCCAGGGATTGCCTTTTCTATAGTAAATTTTGCAAAAAATAATTGTTTATTGTCGCAAATTTTAATTACGCCAGGGATTGCCTTTTCTATAGTAAATTTTGCAAAAAATAATTGTTTAGTGTCTCAAATTATAATTACGCCAGGGATTGCCTTTTCTATAGTAAATTTTGCAAAAAATAATTGTTTAGTGTCTCAAATTTTAATTACGCCAGGGATTGCCTTTTCTATAGTAAATTATTCAAAAAATAATTTTTTTCTGTCGCAAATTTTAATTACGCCAGGGGTTGCCTTTTCTATAGTAAATTATTCAAAAAATAATTGTTTAGTGTCGCAAATTTTAATTACGCCAGGGATTGCCTTTTCTATAGTAAATTATTCAAAAAATAATTGTTTAGTGTCTCAAATTTTAATTACGACAGGGATTGCCTTTTCTATAGTAAATTTTGCAAAAATTAATTTTTTACTGTCTCCAATTTTAATTACGCCAGGGATTGCCTTTTCTATAGTAAATTATTCAAAAAATAATTTTATACTGTCGCAAATTTTAATTACGCCAGGGATTGCCTTTTCTATAGTAAATTATTCAAAAATTCATTTTTTACTGTCGCAAATTTTAATTACGCCAGGGATTGCCTTTTCTATAGTAAATTATTCAAAAATAATTTTTTTCTGTCGCAAATTTTAATTACGCCAGGGATTGCCTTTTCTATAGTAAATTATTCAAAAAATAATTGTTTAGTGTCGCAAATTTTAATTACGCCCGGGATTGCCTTTTCTATAGTAAATTATTCAAAAAATAATTGTTTAGTGTCTCAAATTTTAATTACGCCATGGATTGCCTTTTCTATAGTAAATTTTGCAAAAAATAATTTTTTACTGTTGCCAATTTTAATTACGCCAGGGATTGCCTTTTGTATAGTAAATTATTCAAAAAATAATTTTTTACTGTCTCAAATTTTAATTATGCCAGGGATTGCCTTTTCTATAGTAAATTATTCAAAAAATAATTTTTTACTGTTGCAAATTTTAATTACGCCAGGGATTGCCTTTTGTATAGTAAATTATTCAAAAAATAATTTTTTACTGTCTCAAATTTTAATTACGCCAGGGATTGCCTTTTCTATAGTAAATTATTCAAAAAATAATTTTTTACTGTCGCAAATTATAATTACGCCAGGGATTGCCTTTTGTATAGTAAATTATTCAAAAAATAATTTTTTACTGTCTCAAATTTTAATTACGCCAGGGATTGCCTTTTGTATAGTAAATTATTCAAAAATTCATTTTTTACTGTCTCAAATTTTAATTACGCCAGGGATTGCCTTTTCTATAGTAAATTATTCAAAAAATAATTGTTTACTGTCGCAAATTATAATTACGCCAGGGATTGCCTTTTCTATAGTAAATTATTCAAAAAATAATTTTATACTGTCGCAAATTTTAATTACGCCAGGGATTGCCTTTTCTATAGTAAATTTTGCAAAAAATAATTGTTTAGTGTCGCAAATTTTAATTACGCCAGGGATTGCCTTTTCTATAGTAAATTATTCAAAAAATAATTTTTTACTGTCGCAAATTATAATTACGCCAGGGATTGCCTTTTCTATAGTAAATTTTGCAAAAAATAATTTTTTACTGTTGCAAATTTTGAATACGCCAGGGATTGCCTTTTGTAAAGTAAATTATTCAAAAATTCATTTTTTACTGTCTCAAATTTTAATTACGCCAGGGATTGCCTTTTCTATAGTAAATTTTGCAAAAAATAATTTTTTACTGTCGCAAATTTTAATTACGCCAGGGATTGCCTTTTCTATAGTAAATTATTCAAAAAATAATTGTTTACTGCCGCAAATTATAATTACGCCAGGGATTGCCTTTTCTATAGTAAATTATTCAAAAAATAATTTTATACTGTCGCAAATTTTAATTACGCCAGGGATTGCCTTTTCTATAGTAAATTTTGCAAAAAATAATTGTTTAGTGTCGCAAATTTTAATTACGCCAGGGATTGCCTTTTCTATAGTAAATTATTCAAAAAATAATTTTTTACTGTCGCAAATTATAATTACGCCAGGGATTGCCTTTTCTATAGTAAATTTTGCAAAAAATAATTTTTTACTGTTGCAAATTTTGAATACGCCAGGGATTGCCTTTTGTAAAGTAAATTATTCAAAAATTCATTTTTTACTGTCTCAAATTTTAATTACGCCAGGGATTGCCTTTTCTATAGTAAATTTTGTAAAAAATAATTTTTTACTGTCGCAAATTTTAATTACGCCAGGGATTGCCTTTTCTATAGTAAATTATTCAAAAAATAATTGTTTAGTGTCGCAAATTTTAATTACGCCAGGGATTGCCTTTTCTATAGTAAATTATTCAAAAATTCATTTTTTACTGTCGCAAATTTTAATTACGCCAGGGATTGCCTTTTCTATAGTAAATTTTCCAAAAAATAATTGTTTAGTGTCTGAAATTTTAATTACGCCAGGGATTGCCTTTTCTATAGTAAATTTTGCAAAAAATAATTTTTTACTGTCGCAAATTATAATTACGCCAGGGATTGCCTTTTCTATAGTAAATTATTCAAAAAATAATTTTATACTGTCGCAAATTTTAATTACGCCAGGGATTGCTTTTTCTATAGTAAATTATTCAAAAAATAATTTTTTACTGTCGCAAATTATAATTACGCCAGGGATTGCCTTTTCTATAGTAAATTATTCAAAAAATAATTTTTTACTCTCGCAAATTATAATTACGCCAGGGATTGCCTTTTCTATAGTAAATTATTCAAAAAATAATTTTTTACTGTCGCAAATTATAATTACGCCAGGGATTGCCTTTTCTATAGTAAATTATTCAAAAATAATTGTTTACTGTCGCAAATTATAATTACGCCAGGGATTGCCTTTTCTATAGTAAATTATTCAAAAGTTCATTTTTTACTGTCGCAAATTTTAATTACGCCAGGGATTGCCTTTTCTATAGTAAATTATTCAAAAAATAATTTTATACTGTTGCAAATTTTAATTACGCCAGGTATTGCCTTTTCTATAGTAAATTATTCAAAAAATAATTTTTTACTGTTGCAAATTTTAATTACGCCAGGGATTGCCTATTCTATAGTAAATTTTGCAAAAAATAATTGTTTAGTGTCACAAATTTTAATTACGCCAGGGATTGCCTTTTCTATAGTAAATTTTGCAAAAATTAATTTTATACTGTCTCAAATTTTAATTACGCCAGGGATTGCCTTTTCTATAGTAAATTATTCAAAAAATAATTTTTTTCTGTCGCAAATTTTAATTACGCCAGGGATTGCCTTTTCTATAGTAAATAATTGAAAAAATAATTTTTTAGTGTCGCAAATTTTAATTACGCCAGGGATTGCCTTTTTTATAGTAAATTTTGCAAAAAATAATTGTTTAGTGTCTCAAATTATAATTACGCCAGGGATTGCCTTTTCTATAGTAAATTTTGCAAAAAATAATTGTTTAGTGTCTCAAATTTTAATTACGCCAGGGATTGCCTTTTCTATAGTAAATTATTCAAAAATTCATTTTTTACTGTCGCAAATTTTAATTACGCCAGGGATTGCCTTTTCTACAGTAAATTATTCAAAAATTCATTTTTTACTGTCGCAAATTATAATTACGCCCGGGATTGCCTTTTCTATAGTAAATTATTCAAAAAATAATTTTTTACTGTTGCAAATTTTAATTACACCTGGGATTGCCTTTTCTATAGTAAATTATTCAAAAAATAATTTTTTTCTGTCGCAAATTTTAATTACGCCAGGGATTGCCTTTTCTATAGTAAATTATTCAAAAAATAATTGTTTAGTGTCGCAAATTTTAATTACGCCAGGGATTGCCTTTTCTATAGTAAATTTTGCAAAAAATAATTGTTTAGTGTCTCAAATTTTAATTACGCCAGGGATTGCCTTTTCTATAGTAAATTTTGCAAAAAATAATTGTTTAGTGTCTCAAATTATAATTACGCCAGGGATTGCCTTTTCTATAGTAAATTTTGCAAAAATTAATTTTTTACTGTCTCAAATTTTAATTGCCTTTTCTATAGTAAATTATTCAAAAAATAATTTTATACTGTCGCAAATTTTAATTACGCCCTTTCTATTGTAAATTATTCAAAAATTCATTTTTTACTGTCGCAAATTATAACTACGCCAGGGATTGCCTTTTCTATAGTAAATTATTCAAAAAATAATTTTTTACTGTTGCAAATTTTAATTACGCCAGGGATTGCCTTTTCTATAGTAAATTATTCAAAAAATTATTTTTTTCTGTCCCAAATTTTAATTACGCCAGGGATTGCCTTTTCTATAGTAAATTATTCAAAAAATAATTGTTTAGTGTCGCAAATTTTAATTACGCCAGGGATTGCCTTTTCTATAGTAAATTATTCAAAAAATAATTGTTTAGGGTCTCAAATTTTAATTACGCCAGGGATTGCCTTTTCTATAGTAAATTTTGCAAAAATTAATTTTTTACTGTCTCAAATTTTAATTACGCCAGGGATTGCCTTTTCTATAGTAAATTATTCAAAAAATAATTTTATACTGTCGCAAATTTTAATTACGCCAGGGATTGCCTTTTCTATTGCAAATTATGCCTTTTCTATAGTAAATTATTCAAAAAATAATTTTATACTGTCGCAAATTTTAATTACGCCAGGGATTGCCTTTTCTATAGTAAATTTTGCAAAAAATAATTGTTTAGTGTCGCAAATTTTAATTACGCCAGGGATTGCCTTTTCTATAGTAAATTATTCAAAAAATAATTTTTTACTGTCGCAAATTATAATTACGCCAGGGATTGCCTTTTCTATAGTAAATTTTGCAAAAAATAATTTTTTACTGTTGCAAATTTTGAATACGCCAGGGATTGCCTTTTGTAAAGTAAATTATTCAAAAATTCATTTTTTACTGTCTCAAATTTTAATTACGCCAGGGATTGCCTTTTCTATAGTAAATTTTGTAAAAAATAATTTTTTACTGTCGCAAATTTTAATTACGCCAGGGATTGCCTTTTCTATAGTAAATTATTCAAAAAATAATTGTTTAGTGTCGCAAATTTTAATTACGCCAGGGATTGCCTTTTCTATAGTAAATTATTCAAAAATTCATTTTTTACTGTCGCAAATTTTAATTACGCCAGGGATTGCCTTTTCTATAGTAAATTTTCCAAAAAATAATTGTTTAGTGTCTGAAATTTTAATTACGCCAGGGATTGCCTTTTCTATAGTAAATTTTGCAAAAAATAATTTTTTACTGTCGCAAATTATAATTACGCCAGGGATTGCCTTTTCTATAGTAAATTATTCAAAAAATAATTTTATACTGTCGCAAATTTTAATTACGCCAGGGATTGCTTTTTCTATAGTAAATTATTCAAAAAATAATTTTTTACTGTCGCAAATTATAATTACGCCAGGGATTGCCTTTTCTATAGTAAATTATTCAAAAAATAATTTTTTACTCTCGCAAATTATAATTACGCCAGGGATTGCCTTTTCTATAGTAAATTATTCAAAAAATAATTTTTTACTGTCGCAAATTATAATTACGCCAGGGATTGCCTTTTCTATAGTAAATTATTCAAAAATAATTGTTTACTGTCGCAAATTATAATTACGCCAGGGATTGCCTTTTCTATAGTAAATTATTCAAAAGTTCATTTTTTACTGTCGCAAATTTTAATTACGCCAGGGATTGCCTTTTCTATAGTAAATTATTCAAAAAATAATTTTATACTGTTGCAAATTTTAATTACGCCAGGTATTGCCTTTTCTATAGTAAATTATTCAAAAAATAATTTTTTACTGTTGCAAATTTTAATTACGCCAGGGATTGCCTATTCTATAGTAAATTTTGCAAAAAATAATTGTTTAGTGTCACAAATTTTAATTACGCCAGGGATTGCCTTTTCTATAGTAAATTTTGCAAAAATTAATTTTATACTGTCTCAAATTTTAATTACGCCAGGGATTGCCTTTTCTATAGTAAATTATTCAAAAAATAATTTTTTTCTGTCGCAAATTTTAATTACGCCAGGGATTGCCTTTTCTATAGTAAATAATTGAAAAAATAATTTTTTAGTGTCGCAAATTTTAATTACGCCAGGGATTGCCTTTTTTATAGTAAATTTTGCAAAAAATAATTGTTTAGTGTCTCAAATTATAATTACGCCATTGATTGCCTTTTCTATAGTAAATTTTGCAAAAAATAATTGTTTAGTGTCTCAAATTTTAATTACGCCAGGGATTGCCTTTTCTATAGTAAATTATTCAAAAATTCATTTTTTACTGTCGCAAATTTTAATTACGCCAGGGATTGCCTTTTCTACAGTAAATTATTCAAAAATTCATTTTTTACTGTCGCAAATTATAATTACGCCCGGGATTGCCTTTTCTATAGTAAATTATTCAAAAAATAATTTTTTACTGTTGCAAATTTTAATTACACCTGGGATTGCCTTTTCTATAGTAAATTATTCAAAAAATAATTTTTTTCTGTCGCAAATTTTAATTACGCCAGGGATTGCCTTTTCTATAGTAAATTATTCAAAAAATAATTGTTTAGTGTCGCAAATTTTAATTACGCCAGGGATTGCCTTTTCTATAGTAAATTTTGCAAAAAATAATTGTTTAGTGTCTCAAATTTTAATTACGCCAGGGATTGCCTTTTCTATAGTAAATTTTGCAAAAAATAATTGTTTAGTGTCTCAAATTATAATTACGCCAGGGATTGCCTTTTCTATAGTAAATTTTGCAAAAATTAATTTTTTACTGTCTCAAATTTTAATTGCCTTTTCTATAGTAAATTATTCAAAAAATAATTTTATACTGTCGCAAATTTTAATTACGCCCTTTCTATTGTAAATTATTCAAAAATTCATTTTTTACTGTCGCAAATTATAACTACGCCAGGGATTGCCTTTTCTATAGTAAATTATTCAAAAAATAATTTTTTACTGTTGCAAATTTTAATTACGCCAGGGATTGCCTTTTCTATAGTAAATTATTCAAAAAATTATTTTTTTCTGTCCCAAATTTTAATTACGCCAGGGATTGCCTTTTCTATAGTAAATTATTCAAAAAATAATTGTTTAGTGTCGCAAATTTTAATTACGCCAGGGATTGCCTTTTCTATAGTAAATTATTCAAAAAATAATTGTTTAGGGTCTCAAATTTTAATTACGCCAGGGATTGCCTTTTCTATAGTAAATTTTGCAAAAATTAATTTTTTACTGTCTCAAATTTTAATTACGCCAGGGATTGCCTTTTCTATAGTAAATTATTCAAAAAATAATTTTATACTGTCGCAAATTTTAATTACGCCAGGGATTGCCTTTTCTATTGCAAATTATTCAAAAAATAATTTTTTACTGTCGCAAATTATAATTACGCCAGGGATTGCCTTTTCTATAGTAAATTATTCAAAAAATAATTTTTTACTGTCGCAATTTTTAATTACGCCAGGGATTGCCTTTTCTATAGTAAATTATTCAAAAAATAATTGTTTAGTGTCTCAAAATTTAATTACGCCAGGGATTGCCTTTTCTATAGTAAATTTTGCAAAAAATAATTTTTTACTGTTGCAAATTTTAATTACGCCAGGGATTGCCTTTTGTATAGTAAATTATTCAAAAAATAATTTTTTACTGTCTCAAATTTTAATTACGCCAGGGATTGCCTTTTCTATAGTAAATTATTCAAAAAATAATTTTTTACTGTTGCAAATTTTCATTACGCCAGGGATTGCCTTTTGTATAGTAAATTATTCAAAAAATAATTTTTTACTGTCTCAAATTTTAATTACGCCAGGGATTGCCTTTTCTATAGTAAATTATTCAAAAAATAATTTTTTACTGTTGCAAATTTTAATTACGCCAGGGATTGCCTTTTCAATAGTAAATTATTTAAAAAATAATTTTTTACTGTCTCAAATTTTAATTACGCCAGGGAGTGCCTTTTCTATAGTAAATTATTCAAAAAATAATTTTTTACTGTCGCAAATTATAATTACGCCAGGGATTGCCTTTTCTATAGTAAATTTTGCAAAAAATAATTGTTTAGTGTCTCAAATTATAATTAGGCCAGGGATTGCCTTTTCTATAGTAAATTTTGCAAAAAATAATTTTTTACTGTTGCAAATTTTAAATACGCCAGGGATTGCCTTTTGTATAGTAAATTTTGCAAAAAATAATTGTTTAGTGTCGCAAATTTTAATTACGCCAGGGATTGCGTTTTCTATAGTAAATTATTCAAAAATTCATTTTTTACTGTCGCAAATTATACTTACGCCAGGGATTGCCTTTTCTATAGTAAATTTTGCAAAAAATAATTTTTTACTGTCGCAAATTATAATTACGCCAGGGATTGCCTTTTCTATAGTAAATTATGCAAAAAATAATTATTTAGTGTCGCAAATTTTAATTACGCCAGGGATTGCCTTTTCTATAGTAAATTTTGCAAAAAATAATTGTTTAGTATCTCCAATTATAATTACGCCAGGGATTGCCTTTTCTATAGTAAGTTTTGCAAAAAATAATTGTTTAGTGTCTCAAATTTTAATTACGCCAGGGATTGCCTTTTCTATAGTAAATTATTCAAAAATTCATTTTTTACTGTCGCAAATTTTAATTACGCCAGGGATTGCCTTTTCTATAGTAAATTATTCAAAAATTCATTTTTTACTGTCGCAAATTATAATTACGCCAGGGATTGCCTTTTCTATAGTAAATTATTCAAAAAATAATTTTTTACTGTTGCAAATTTTAATTACGTCAGGGATTGCCTTTTCTGTAGTAAATTATTCAAAAAATAATTTTTTTCTGTCGCAAATTTTAATTACGCCAGGGATTGCCTTTTCTATAGTAAATTATTCAAAAAATAATTGTTTAGTGTCGCAAATTTTAATTACGCCAGGGACTGCCTTTTCTATAGTAAATTTTGCAAAAATAATTGTTTAGTTTCTCAAATTTTAAATACGCCAGGGATTGCCTTTTCTATAGTAAATTTTGCAAAATATAATTGTTTAGTGTCTCAAATTATAATTTCGCCAGGGATTGCCTTTTCTATAGTAAATTTTGCAAAAATTAATTTTTTACTGTCTCAAATTTTAATTACGCCAGGGATTGCCTTTTCTATAGTAAATTATTCAAAAAATAATTTTATACTGTCGCAAATTTTAATTACGCCAGGGATTGCCCTTTCTATAGTAAATTATTCAAAAATTCATTTTTTACTGTCGCAAATTATAATTACGCCAGGGATTGCCTTTTCTATAGTAAATTATTCAAAAAATAATTTTTTACTGTTGCAAATTTTAATTACGCCAGGGATTGCCTTTTCTATAGTAAATTATTCAAAAAATAATTTTTTTCTGTCGCAAATTTTAACTACGCCAGGGATTGCCTTTTCTATAGTAAATTATTCAAAAAATAATTGTTTAGTGTCGCCAATTTTAATTACGCCAGGGATTGCCTTTTCTATAGTAAATTATTCAAAAAATAATTGTTTAGTGTCTCAATTTTAATTACGCCAGGGATTGCCTTTTCTATAGTAAATTTTGCAAAAATTAATGTTTTACTGTCTCAAATTTTAATTACGCCAGGGATTGCCTTTTCTATAGTAAATTATTCAAAAAATAATTTTATACTGTCGCAAATTTTAATTACTCCAGGGATTGCCTTTTCTATAGTAAATTATTCAAAAAATAATTTTTTACTGTCGCAAATTATAATTACGCCAGCGATTGCCTTTTCTATAGTAAATTATTCAAAAAATAATTTTTTACTGTCGCAAATTATAATTACGCCAGGGATTGCCTTTTCTATAGTAAATTATTCAAAAAATAATTTTTTACTGTCGCAAATTATAATTACGCCAGGGATTGCCTTTTCTATAGTAAATTATTCAAAAAATAATTTTTTACTGTCGCAAATTATAATTACGCCAGGGATTGCCTTTTCTATAGTAAATTATTCAAAAAATAATTTTATACTGTCGCAAATTTTAATTACGACAGGGATTGCCTTTTCTATATTAAATTTTGCAAAAAATAATTGTTTAGTGTCGCAAATTTTAATTACGCCAGGGATTGCCTTTTCTATAGTAAATTATTCAAAAAATAATTTTTTACTGTCGCAAATTATAATTATGGCAGGGATTGCCTTTTCTATAGTAAATTTTGCAAAAAATAATTTTTTACTGTTGCAAATTTTAAATACGCCAGGGATTGCCTTTTGTATAGTAAATTATTCAAAAATTCATTTTTTACTGTCTCAAATTTTAATTACGCCAGGGATTGCCTTTTCTGTAGTAAATTTTGCAAAAAATAATTTTTTACTGTCGCAAATTTTAATTACGCCAGGGATTGCCTTTTCTATAGTAAATTATTCAAAAATTCATTTTTTACTGTCACAAATTTTAATTACGCCAGGGATTGCCTTTTGTATAGTAAATTTTGCAAAAAATAATTGTTTAGTGTCTCAAATTTTAATTACGCCAGGGATTGCCTTTTGTATAGTAAATTATTCAAAAATTCATTTTTTACTCTCTCAAATTTTAATTACGCCAGGGATTGCCTTTTCTATAGTAAATTATTCAAAAATTCATTTTTTACTGTCGCAAATTTTAATTACGCCAGGGATTGCCTTTTCTATAGTAAATTATTCAAAAAATAATTTTTTACTGTCGCAAATTATAATTACGCCAGGGATTGCCTTTTCTATAGTAAATTATTCAAAAAATAATTTTTTACTGTCGCAAATTATAATTACGCCAGGGATTGCCTTTTCTATAGTAAATTATTCAAAAAATAATTTTTTACTGTCGCAAATTATAATTACGCCAGGGATTGCCTTTTCTATAGTAAATTATTCAAAAATAATTGTTTACTGTCGCAAATTATAATTACGCCAGGGATTGCCTTTTCTATAGTAAATTATTCAAAAATTCATTTTTTTACTGTCGCAAATTTTAATTACGCAGGGATTGCCTTTTCTATAGTAAATTATTCAAAAAATAATTTTATACTGTTGCAAATTTTAATTACGCCAGGGATTGCCTTTTCTATAGTAAATTATTCAAAAAATAATTTTTTACTGTTGCAAATTTTAATTACGCCAGGGATTGCCTTTTCTATAGTAAATTTTGCAAAAAATAATTGTTTTGTGTCACAAATTTTAATTACGCCAGGGATTGCCTTTTCTATAGTAAATTTTGCAAAAATTAATTTTATACTGTCTCAAATTTTAATTACGCCAGGGATTGCCTTTTCTATAGTAAATTATTCAAAAAATAATTTTTTTCTGTCGCAAATTTTAATTACGCCAGGGATTGCCTTTTCTATAGTAAATTATTCAAAAAATAATTTTTTACTGTCTCAAATTATAATTACGCCAGGGATTGCCTTTTCTATAGTAAATTATTCAAAAAATAATTTTTACTGTCGCAAATTATAATTACGCCAGGGATTGCCTTTTCTATAGTAAATTATTCAAAAAATAGTTTTAAACTGTTGCAAATTTTAATTACGCCAGGGATTGCCTTTTCTATAGTAAATTATTCAAAAAATAATTTTTTACTGTCGCAAATTTTAATTACGCCAGGGATTGCCTTTTCTATAGTAAATTATTCAAAAAATAATTTTTTTCTGTCGCAAATTTTAATTACGCCAAGGATTGCCTTTTTTATAGTAAATTATTCAAAAAATAATTTTATTACTTTCTCAAATTTTAATTACGCCAGGGATTGCCTTGTCTATAGTAAATTTTGCAAAAAATAATTGTTTAGTGTCGCAAATTTTAATTACGCCAGGGATTGCCTTTTATATAGTAAATTATTCAAAAATTCATTTTTTACTGTCGCAAATTATAATTACGCCAGGGATTGCCTTTTCTATAGTAAATTTTGCAAAAAATAATTTTTTACTGTCGCAGATTATAATTACGCCAGGGATTGCCTTTTCTATAGTAAATTATTCAAAAAATAAATGTTTAGTATCGCAAATTTTAATTTCGCTAGGGATTGCCTTTTCTATAGTAAATTTTGCAAAAAATAATTGTTTAGTGTCGCAAATTTTAATTACGCCAGGGATTGCCTTTTTTATAGTAAATTTTGCAAAAAATAATTGTTTAGTGTCTCAAATTATAATTACGCCAGGGATTGCCTTTTCTATAGTAAATTTTGCAAAAAATAATTGTTTAGTGTCTCAAATTTTAATTACGCCAGGGATTGCCTTTTTTATAGTAAATTATTCAAAAATTCATTTTTTACTGTCGCAAATTTTAATTACGCCAGGGATTGCCTTTTCTATAGTAAATTATTCAAAAATTCATTTTTTACTGTCGCAAATTATAATTACGCCAGGGATTGCCTTTTCTATAGTAAATTATTCAAAAAATAATTTTTTACTGTTGCAAATTTTAATTACACCTGGGATTCCCTTTTCTATAGTAAATTATTCAAAAAATAATTTTTTCTGTCGCAAATTTTAATTACGCCAGGGATTGCCTTTTCTATAGTAAATTATTCAAAAAATAATTGTTTAGTGTCGCAAATTTTAATTACGCCAGGTATTGCCTTTTCTATAGTAAATTTTGCAAAAAATAATTGTTTAGTGTCTCAAATTTTAATTACGCCAGGGATTGCCTTTTCTATAGTAAATTTTGCAAAAAATAATTGTTCAGTGTCTCAAATTATAATTACGCCAGGGATTGCCTTTTCTATAGTAAATTTTGCAAAAATTAATTTTTCACTGTCTCAAATTTTAATTGCCTTTTCTATAGTAAATTATTCAAAAAATAATTTTATACTGTCGCAAATTTTAATTACGCCCTTTCTATAGTAAATTATTCAAAAATTCATTTTTTACTGTCGCAAATTATAATTACGCCAGGGATTGCCTTTTCTATAGTAAATTATTCAAAAAATAATTTTTTACTGTTGCAAATTTTAATTACGCCAGGGATTGCCTTTTCTATAGTAAATTATTCAAAAAATAATTTTTTTTCTGTCGCAAATTTTAATTACGCCAGGGATTGCCTTTTCTATAGAAAATTATTCAAAAAATAATTGTTTAGTGTCGCAAATTTTAATTACGCCAGGGATTGCCTTTTCTATAGTAAATTATTCAAAAAATAATTGTTTAGTGTCTCAAATTTTAATTACGCCAGGGATTGCCTTTTTTATAGTAAATTTTGCAAAAATTAATTTTTTACTGTCTCAAATTTTAATTACGCCAGGGATTGCCTTTTCTATAGTAAATTATTCAAAAAATAATTGTTTACTGTCTCAAATTTTAATTACGCCAGGGATTGCCTTTTCTATAGTAAATTATTCAAAAAATAATTTTTTACTGTCGCAAATTATAATTACGCCAGGGATTGCCTTTTCTATAGTAAATTATTCAAAAATTCATTTTTTACTGTCGCAAATTTTAATTACGCCAAGGATTGCCTTTTCTATAGTAAATTATTCAAAAAATAAATTTTTCTGTCGCAAATTTTAATTACGCCAGGGATTGCCTTTTCTATAGTAAATTATTCAAAAAATAATTGTTTAGTGTCGCAAATTTTAATTACGCCAGGGATTGCCTTTTCTATAGTAAATTATTCAAAAAATAATTGTTTAGTGTCTCAAATTTTAATTACGCCAGGGATTGCCTTTTCTATAGTAAATTTTGCAAAAAATAATTTTTTACTGTTGCAAATTTTAATTACGCCAGGGATTGCCTTTTGTATAGTAAATTATTCAAAAAATAATTTTTTACTGTCTCAAATTTTAATTACGCTAGGGATTGCCTTTTCTATAGTAAATTATTCAAAAAATAATTTTTTACTGTTGCAAATTTTAATTACGCCAGGGATTGCATTTTGTATAGTAAATTATTCAAAAATTAATTTTTTACTGTCTCAAATTTTAATTACGCCAGGGATTGCCTTTTCTATAGTAAATTATTCAAAAAATAATTTTTTACTGTTGCAAATTTTAATTACGCCAGGGATTGCCTTTTGTATAGTAAATTATTTAAAAAATAATTTTTTACTGTCTCAAATTTTAATTACGCCAGGGAGTGCCTTTTCTATAGTAAATTATTCAAAAAATAATTTTTTACTGTCGCAAATTATAATTACGCCAGGGATTGCCTTTTCTATAGTAAATTTTGCAAAAAATAATTGTTTAGTGTCTCAAATTATAATTAGGCCAGGGATTGCCTTTTCTATAGTAAATTTTGCAAAAAATAATTTTTTACTGTTGCAAATTTTAAATACGCCAGGGATTGCCTTTTGTATAGTAAATTTTGCAAAAAATAATTGTTTAGTGTCGCAAATTTTAATTACGCCAGGGATTGCCTTTTCTATAGTAAATTATTCAAAAATTCATTTTTTACTGTCGCAAATTATAGTTACGCCAGGGATTGCCTTTTCTATAGTAAATTTTGCAAAAAATAATTTTTTACTGTCGCAAATTATAATTACGCCAGGGATTGCCTTTTCTATAGTAAATTATGCAAAAAATAATTGTTTAGTGTCGCAAATTTTAATTACGCCAGGGATTGCCTTTTCTATAGTAAATTTTGCAAAAATAATTGTTTAGTATCTCAAATTATAATTACGCCAGGGATTGCCTTTTCTATAGTAAATTTTGCAAAAAATAATTGTTTAGTGTCTCAAATTTTAATTACGCCAGGGATTGCCTTTTCTATAGTAAATTATTCAAAAATTCTTTTTTTACTGTCGCAAATTATAATTGCGCCAGGGATTGCCTTTTCTATAGTAAATTATCCAAAAATTCATTTTTTACTGTCGCAAATTATAATTACGCCAGGGATTGCCTTTTCTATAGTAAATTATTCAAAAAATAATTTTTTACTGTTGCAAATTTTAATTACGCCAGGGATTGCCTTTTCTGTAGTAAATTATTCAAAAAAAAATTTTTTTCTGTCGCAAATTTTAATTACGCCAGGGATTGCCTTTTCTATAGTAAATTATTCAAAAAATAATTGTTTAGTGTCGCAAATTTTAATTACGCCAGGGATTGCCTTTTCTATAGTAAATTTTGCAAAAATAATTGTTTAGTGTCTCAAATTTTAATTACGCCAGGAATTGCCTTTTCTATAGTAAATTTTGCAAAAAATAATTGTTTAGTGTCTCAAATTATAATTACGCCAGGGATTGCCTTTTCTATAGTAAATTTTGCAAAAATTAATTTTTTACTGTCTCAAATTTTAATTACGCCAGGGATTGCCTTTTCTATAGTAAATTATTCAAAAAATAATTTTATACTGTCGCAAATTTTAATTACGCCAGGGATTGCCCTTTCTATAGTAAATTATTAAAAAATTCATTTTTTACTGTCGCAAATTATAATTACGCCAGGGATTGCCTTTTCTATAGTAAATTATTCAAAAAATAATTTTTTACTGTTGCAAATTTTAATTACGCCAGGGATTGCCTTTTCTATAGTAAATTATTCAAAAAATAATTTTTTTCTGTCGCAAATTTTAACTACGCCAGGGATTGCCTTTTCTATAGTAAATTATTCAAAAAATAATTGTTTAGTGTCGCAAATTTTAATTACGCCAGGGATTGCCTTTTCTATAGTAAATTATTCAAAAAATAATTGTTTAGTGTCTCAAATTTTAATTACGCCAGGGATTGCCTTTTCTATAGTAAATTTTGCAAAAAATTAATGTTTTACTGTCTAAAATTTTAATTACGCCAGGGATTGCATTTTATATAGTAAATTATTCAAAAAATAATTTTATACTGTCGCAAATTTTAATTACGCCAGGGATTGCCTTTTCTATAGTAAATTATTCAAAAAATAATTTTTTACTCTCGCAAATTATAATTACGCCAGGGATTGCCTTTTCTATAGTAAATTATTCAAAAAATAATTTTTTACTGTCGCAAATTATAATTACGCCAGGGATTGGCTTTTCTATAGTAAATTATTCAAAAAATAATTTTTTACTGTCGCAAATTATAATTACGCCAGGGATTGCCTTTTCTATAGTAAATTATTCAAAAAATAATTTTTTACTGTCGCAAATTATAATTACGCCAGGGATTGCCTTTTCTATAGTAAATTATTCAAAAAATAATTTTATACTGTCGCAAATTTTAATTACGCCAGGGATTGCCTTTTCTATAGTAAATTTTGCAAAAAATAATTGTTTAGTGTCGCAAATTTTAATTACGCCAGGGATTGCCTTTTGTATAGTAAATTTTGCAAAAAATAATTGTTTAGTGTCTCAAATTTTAATTACGCCAGGGATTGCCTTTTGTATAGTAAATTATTCAAAAATTCATTTTTTACTCTCTCAAATTTTAATTACCCCAGGGATTGCCTTTTCTATAGTAAATTATTCAAAAATTCATTTTTTTACTGTCGCAAATTTTAATTACGCCAGGGATTGCCTTTTCTATAGTAAATTTTGCAAAAAATAATTGTTTATTGTCTCAAATTTTAATTACGCCAGGGATTGCCTTTTCTATAGTAAATTTTGCAAAAAATAATTTTTTACTGTCGCAAATTATAATTACGCCAGGGATTGCCTTTTCTATAGTAAATTATTAAAAAAATAATTTTATACTGTCGCAAATTTTAATTACGCCAGGGATTGCCTTTTCTATAGTACATTATTCAAAAAATAATTTTTTACTGTCGCAAATTATAATTACGCCAGGGATTGCCTTTTCTATAGTAAATTATTCAAAAAATAATTTTTTACTGTCGCAAATTATAATTACGCCAGGGATTGCCTTTTCTATAGTAAATTATTCAAAAAATAATTTTTTACTGTCGCAAATTATAATTACGCCAGGGATTGCCTTTTCTATAGTAAATTATTCAAAAATTCATTTTTTACTGTCGCAAATTTTAATTACGCCAGGGATTGCCTTTTTTATAGTAAATTATTCAAAAAATAATTTTATACTGTCGCAAATTTTAATTACGCCAGGGATTGCCTTTTCTATAGTACATTATTCAAAAAATAATTTTTTACTGTCGCAAATTATAATTACGCCAGGGATTGCCTTTTCTATAGTAAATTATTCAAAAAATAATTTTTTACTGTCGCAAATTATAATTACGCCAGGGATTGCCTTTTCTATAGTAAATTATTCAAAAATTCATTTTTTACTGTCGCAAATTATAATTACGCCAGGGATTGCCTTTTCTATAGTAAATTATTCAAAAATTCATTTTTTACTGTCGCAAATTTTAATTACGCCAGGGATTGCCTTTTTTATAGTAAATTATTCAAAAAATAATTTTATACTGTCGCAAATTTTAATTACGCCAGGGATTGCCTTTTCTATAGTACATTATTCAAAAAATAATTTTTTACTGTCGCAAATTATAATTACGCCAGGGATTGCCTTTTCTATAGTAAATTTTTCAAAAAATAATTTTTTACTGTCGCAAATTATAATTACGCCAGGGATTGCCTTTTCTATAGTAAATTATTCAAAAAATAATTTTTTACTGTCGCAAATTATAATTACGCCAGGGATTGCCTTTTCTATAGTAAATTATTCAAAAAATAATTGTTTACTGTCGCAAATTATAATTACGCCAGGGATTGCCTTTTCTATAGTAAATTATTCAAAAATTCATTTTTTACTGTCGCAAATTTTAATTACGCCAGGGATTGCCTTTTTTATAGTAAATTATTCAAAAAATAATTTTATACTGTTGCAAATTTTAATTACGCCAGGGATTGCCTTTTCTACAGTAAATTATTCAAAAAATAATTTTTTACTGTTGCAAATTTTAATTAAGCCAGGGATTGCCTTTTCTATAGTAAATTTTGCAAAAAATAATTGTTTAGTGTCGCAAATTTTAATTACGGCAGGGATTGCCTTTTCTATAGTAAATTTTGCAAAAATTAATTTTATACTGTCTCAAATTTTAATTACGCCAGGGATTGCCTTTTCTATAGTAAATTATTCAAAAAATAATTTTTTTCTGTCGCAAATTTTAATTACGCCAGGGAGTGCCTTTTCTATAGTAAATTATTCAAAAAATAATTTTATACTGTCGCAAATTTTAATTACGCCAGGGATTGCCTTTTCTATAGTAAATTTTGCAAAAAATAATTGTTTAGTGTCGCAAATTTTAATTACGCCTGGGATTGCCTTTTCTATAGTAAATTATTCAAAAAATAATTTTTTACTGTCGCAAATTTTAATTACGCCAGGGATTGCCTTTTTTATAGTAAATTATTCAAAAAATAATTTTATACTGTTGCAAATTTTAATTACGCCAGGGATTGCCTTTTCTATAGTAAATTATTCAAAAAATAATTTTTTACTGTTGCAAATTTTAATTACGCCAGGGATTGCCTTTTCTATAGTAAATTTTGCAAAAAATAATTGTTTAGTGTCGCAAATTTTAATTACGCCAGGGATTGCCTTTTCTATAGTAAATTTTGCAAAAATTAATTTTATACTGTCTCAAATTTTAATTACGCCAGGGATTGCCTTTTCTATAGTAAATTATTCAAAAAATAATTTTTTTCTGTCGCAAATTTTAATTACGCCAGGGATTGCCTTTTCTATAGTTAATTATTCAAAAAATAATTTTATACTGTCGCAAATTTTAATTACGCCAGGGATTGTCTTTTCTATAGTAAATTTTGCAAAAAATAATTGTTTAGTGTCGCAAATTTTAATTACGCCAGGGATTGCCTTTTCTATAGTAAATTATTCAAAAAATAATTTTTTACTGTCTCAAATTTTAATTACTCCAGGGATTGCCTTTTCTAGAGTAAATTATTCAAAAAATAATTTTTTTCTGTCGCAAATTTTAATTACGTCAGGGATTGCCTTTTCTATAGTAAATTTTGCAAAAATTAATTTTATACTGTCTCAAATTTTAATTACGCCAGGGATTGCCTTTTCTATAGTAAATTATTCAAAAAATAATTTTTTTCTGTCGCAAATTTTAATTACGCCAGGGAGTGCCTTTTCTATAGTAAATTATTCAAAAAATAATTTTATACTGTCGCAAATTTTAATTACGCCAGGGATTGCCTTTTCTATAGTAAATTTTGCGAAAAATAATTGTTTAGTGTCGCAAATTTTAATTACGCCTGGGATTGCCTTTTCTATAGTAAATTATTCAAAAAATAATTTTTTACTGTCGCAAATTTTAATTACGCCAGGGATTGCCTTTTTTATAGTAAATTATTCAAAAAATAATTTTATACTGTTGCAAATTTTAATTACGCCAGGGATTGCCTTTTCTATAGTAAATTATTCAAAAAATAATTTTTTACTGTTGCAAATTTTAATTACGCCAGGGATTGCCTTTTCTATAGTAAATTTTGCAAAAAATAATTGTTTAGTGTCGCAAATTTTAATTACGCCAGGGATTGCCTTTTCTATAGTAAATTTTGCAAAAATTAATTTTATACTGTCTCAAATTTTAATTACGCCAGGGATTGCCTTTTCTATAGTAAATTATTCAAAAAATAATTTTTTTCTGTCGCAAATTTTAATTACGCCAGGGATTGCCTTTTCTATAGTTAATTATTCAAAAAATAATTTTATACTGTCGCAAATTTTAATTACGCCAGGGATTGTCTTTTCTATAGTAAATTTTGCAAAAAATAATTGTTTAGTGTCGCAAATTTTAATTACGCCAGGGATTGCCTTTTCTATAGTAAATTATTCAAAAAATAATTTTTTACTGTCTCAAATTTTAATTACTCCAGGGATTGCCTTTTCTAGAGTAAATTATTCAAAAAATAATTTTTTTCTGTCGCAAATTTTAATTACGTCAGGGATTGCCTTTTCTATAGTAAATTATTCAAAAAATAATTTTGTACTGTCTCAAATTTTAATTACGCCAGGGATTGCCTATTCTATAGTAAATTTTGCAAAAAATAATTGTTTATTGTCGCAAATTTTAATTATGCCAGGGATTGCCTTTTCTATAGTAAATTTTGCAAAAAATAATTTTTTAATGTCGCAAATTTTAATTACGCCAGGGATTGCCTTTTGTATAGTAAATTATTCAAAAAATAATTGTTTAGTGTCGCAAATTTTAATTACGCCAGGGATTGCCTTTTCTATAGTAAATTATTCAAAAATTCATTTTTTACTGTCTCAAATTTTAATTACGCCAGGGATTGCCTTTTCTATAGTAAATTTTGCAAAAAATAATTTTTTACTGTCGCAAATTTTAATTACGCCAGGGATTGCCTTTTCTATAGTAAATTATTCAAAAATTCATTTTTTACTGTCACAAATTTTAATTACGCCAGGGATTGCCTTTTGTATAGTAAATTTTGCAAAAAATAATTGTTTAGTGTCTCAAATTTTAATTACGCCAGGGATTGCCTTTTGTATAGTATATTATTCAAAAATTCATTTTTTACTCTCTCAAATTTTAATTACGCCAGGGATTGCCTTTTCTATAGTAAATTATTCAAAAATTCATTTTTTTACTGTCGCAAATTTTAATTACGCCAGGGATTGCCTTTTCTATAGTAAATTTTGCAAAAAATAATTGTTTATTGTCTCAAATTTTAATTACGCCAGGGATTGCCTTTTCTATAGTAAATTTTGCAAAAAATAATTTTTTACTGTCGCAAATTATAATTACGCCAGAGATTGCCTTTTCTATAGTAAATTATTAAAAAAATAATTTTATACTGTCGCAAATTTTAATTACGCCAGGGATTGCCTTTTCTATAGTACATTATTCAAAAAATAATTTTTTACTGTCGCAAATTATAATTACGCCAGGGATTGCCTTTTCTATAGTAAATTATTCAAAAAATAATTTTTTACTGTCGCAAATTATAATTACGCCAGGGATTGCCTTTTATATAGTAAATTATTCAAAAAATAATTTTTTACTGTCGCAAATTATAATTACGCCAGGGATTGCCTTTTCTATAGTAAATTATTCAAAAAATAATTGTTTACTGTCGCAAATTATAATTACGCCAGGGATTGCCTTTTCTATAGTAAATTATTCAAAAATTCATTTTTTACTGTCGCAAATTTTAATTACGCCAGGGATTGCCTTTTTTATAGTAAATTATTCAAAAAATAATTTTATACTGTTGCAAATTTTAATTACGCCAGGGATTGCCTTTTCTATAGTAAATTTTGCAAAAAATAATTTTTTACTGTCGCAAATTATAATTACGCCAGGGATTGCCTTTTCTATAGTAAATTATTAAAAAAATAATTTTATACTGTCGCAAATTTTAATTACGCCAGGGATTGCCTTTTCTATAGTACATTATTCAAAAAATAATTTTTTACTGTCGCAAATTATAATTACGCCAGGGATTGCCTTTTCTATAGTAAATTATTCAAAAAATAATTTTTTACTGTCGCAAATTATAATTACGCCAGGGATTGCCTTTTCTATAGTAAATTATTCAAAAAATAATTTTTTACTGTCGCAAATTATAATTACGCCAGGGATTGCCTTTTCTATAGTAAATTATTCAAAAAATAATTGTTTACTGTCGCAAATTATAATTACGGCAGGGATTGCCTTTTCTATAGTAAATTATTCAAAAATTCATTTTTTACTGTCGCAAATTTTAATTACGCCAGGGATTGCCTTTTTTATAGTAAATTATTCAAAAAATAATTTTATACTGTTGCAAATTTTAATTACGCCAGGGATTGCCTTTTCTACAGTAAATTATTCAAAAAATAATTTTTTACTGTTGCAAATTTTAATTACGCCAGGGATTGCCTTTTCTATAGTAAATTTTGCAAAAAATATTTGTTTAGTGTCGCAAATTTTAATTACGCCAGGGATTGCCTTTTCTATAGTAAATTTTGCAAAAATTAATTTTATACTGTCTCAAATTTTAATTACGCCAGGGATTGCCTTTTCTATAGTAAATTATTCAAAAAATAATTTTTTTCTGTCCCAAATTTTAATTACGCCAGGGAGTGCCTTTTCTATAGTAAATTATTCAAAAAATAATTTTATACTGTCGCAAATTTTAATTACGCCAGGGATTGCCTTTTCTATAGTAAATTTTGCAAAAAATAATTGTTTAGTGTCGCAAATTTTAATTACGCCAGGGATTGCCTTTTCTATAGTAAATTATTCAAAAAATAATTTTTTACTGTCGCAAATTTTAATTACGCCAGGGATTGCCTAATTTTATAGTAAATTATTCAAAAAATAATTTTATACTGTTGCAAATTTTAAATACGCCAGGGATTGCCTTTTCTATAGTAAATTATTCAAAAAGTAATTTTTTACTGTTGCAAATTTTAATTACGCCAGGGATTGCCTTTTCTATAGTAAATTTTGCAAAAAATAATTGTTTAGTGTCGCAAATTTTAATTACGCCAGGGATTGCCTTTTCTATAGCAAATTTTGCAAAAATTAATTTTATACTGTCTCAAATCTTAATTACGCCAGGGATTGCCTTTTCTATAGTAAATTATTCAAAAAATAATTTTTTTCTGTCGCAAATTTTAATTACGCCAGGGATTGCCTTTTCTATAGTAAATTATTCAAAAAATAATTTTTTACTGTCGCAAATTATAATTACGCCAGGGATTGCCTTTTATATAGTAAATTATTCAAAAAATAATTTTTTACTGTCGCAAATTATAATTACGCCAGGGATTGCCTTTTCTATAGTAAATTATTCAAAAAATAATTGTTTACTGTCGCAAATTATAATTACGCCAGGGATTGCCTTTTCTATAGTAAATTATTCAAAAATTCATTTTTTACTGTCGCAAATTTTAATTACGCCAGGGATTGCCTTTTTTATAGTAAATTATTCAAAAAATAATTTTATACTGTTGCAAATTTTAATTACGCCAGGGATTGCCTTTTCTATAGTAAATTTTGCAAAAAATAATTTTTTACTGTCGCAAATTATAATTACGCCAGGGATTGCCTTTTATATAGTAAATTATTCAAAAAATAATTTTTTACTGTCGCAAATTATAATTACGCCAGGGATTGCCTTTTCTATAGTAAATTATTCAAAAAATAATTGTTTACTGTCGCAAATTATAATTACGCCAGGGATTGCCTTTTCTATAGTAAATTATTCAAAAATTCATTTTTTACTGTCGCAAATTTTAATTACGCCAGGGATTGCCTTTTTTATAGTAAATTATTCAAAAAATAATTTTATACTGTTGCAAATTTTAATTACGCCAGGGATTGCCTTTTCTATAGTAAATTTTGCAAAAAATAATTTTTTACTGTCGCAAATTATAATTACGCCAGGGATTGCCTTTTCTATAGTAAATTATTAAAAAAATAATTTTATACTGTCGCAAATTTTAATTACGCCAGGGATTGCCTTTTCTATAGTACATTATTCAAAAAATAATTTTTTACTGTCGCAAATTATAATTACGCCAGGGATTGCCTTTTCTATAGTAAATTATTCAAAAAATAATTTTTTACTGTCGCAAATTATAATTACGCCAGGGATTGCCTTTTCTATAGTAAATTATTCAAAAAATAATTTTTTACTGTCGCAAATTATAATTACGCCAGGGATTGCCTTTTCTATAGTAAATTATTCAAAAAATAATTGTTTACTGTCGCAAATTATAATTACGGCAGGGATTGCCTTTTCTATAGTAAATTATTCAAAAATTCATTTTTTACTGTCGCAAATTTTAATTACGCCAGGGATTGCCTTTTTTATAGTAAATTATTCAAAAAATAATTTTATACTGTTGCAAATTTTAATTACGCCAGGGATTGCCTTTTCTACAGTAAATTATTCAAAAAATAATTTTTTACTGTTGCAAATTTTAATTACGCCAGGGATTGCCTTTTCTATAGTAAATTTTGCAAAAAATAATTGTTTAGTGTCGCAAATTTTAATTACGCCAGGGATTGCCTTTTCTATAGTAAATTTTGCAAAAATTAATTTTATACTGTCTCAAATTTTAATTACGCCAGGGATTGCCTTTTCTATAGTAAATTATTCAAAAAATAATTTTTTTCTGTCGCAAATTTTAATTACGCCAGGGAGTGCCTTTTCTATAGTAAATTATTCAAAAAATAATTTTATACTGTCGCAAATTTTAATTACGCCAGGGATTGCCTTTTCTATAGTAAATTTTGCAAAAAATAATTGTTTAGTGTCGCAAATTTTAATTACGCCAGGGATTGCCTTTTCTATAGTAAATTATTCAAAAAATAATTTTTTACTGTCGCAAATTTTAATTACGCCAGGGATTGCCTAATTTTATAGTAAATTATTCAAAAAATAATTTTATACTGTTGCAAATTTTAATTACGCCAGGGATTGCCTTTCCTATAGTAAATTATTCAAAAAGTAATTTTTTACTGTTGCAAATTTTAATTACGCCAGGGATTGCCTTTTCTATAGTAAATTTTGCAAAAAATAATTGTTTAGTGTCGCAAATTTTAATTACGCCAGGGATTGCCTTTTCTATAGTAAATTTTGCAAAAATTAATTTTATACTGTCTCAAATCTTAATTACGCCAGGGATTGCCTTTTCTATAGTAAATTATTCAAAAAATAATTTTTTTCTGTCGCAAATTTTAATTACGCCAGGGATTGCCTTTTCTATAGTTAATTATTCAAAAAATAATTTTATACTGTCGCAAATTTTAATTACGCCAGGGATTGTCTTTTCTATAGTAAGTTTTGCAAAAAATGATTGTGTATTGTCGCAAATTTTAATTACGCCAGGGATTGCCTTTTCTATAGTAAATTTTGCAAAAAATAATTTTTTAATGTCGCAAATTTTAATTACGCCAGGGATTGCCTTTTGTATAGTAAATTATTCAAAAAATAATTGTTTAGTGTCGCAAATTTTAATTACGCCAGGGATTGCCTTTTCTATAGTAAATTATTCAAAAATTCAATTTTTACTGTCTCAAATTTTAATTACGCCAGGGATTGCCTTTTCTATAGTAAATTTTGCAAAAAATAATTTTTTACTGTCGCAAATTTTAATTACGCCAGGGATTGCCTTTTCTATAGTAAATTATTCAAAAATTCATTTTTTACTGTCACAAATTTTAATTACGCCAGGGATTGCCTTTTGTATAGTAAATTTTGCAAAAAATAATTGTTTAGTGTCTCAAATTTTAATTACGCCAGGGATTGCCTTTTGTATAGTAAATTATTCAAAAATTCATTTTTTACTCTCTCAAATTTTAATTACGCCAGGGATTGCCTTTTCTATAGTAAATTATTCAAAAATTCATTTTTTTTACTGTCGCAAATTTTAATTACGCCAGGGATTGCCTTTTCTATAGTAAATTTTGCAAAAAATAATTGTTTATTGTCTCAAATTTTAATTACGCCAGGGATTGCCTTTTCTATAGTAAATTTTGCAAAAAATAATTTTTTACTGTCGCAAATTATAATTACGCCACGGATTGCCTTTTCTATAGTAAATTATTAAAAAAATAATTTTATACTGTCGCAAATTTTAATTACGCCAGTGATTGCCTTTTCTATAGTACATTATTCAAAAAATAATTTTTTACTGTCGCAAATTATAATTACGCCAGGGATTGCCTTTTCTATAGTAAATTATACAAAAAATAATTTTTTACTGTCGCAAATTATAATTACGCCAGGGATTGCCTTTTCTATAGTAAATTATTCAAAAAATAATTTTTTACTGTCGCAAATTATAATTACGCCAGGGATTGCCTTTTCTATAGTAAATTATTCACAAAATAATTGTTTACTGTCGCAAATTATAATTACGCCAGGGATTGCCTTTTCTATAGTAAATTATTCAAAAATTCATTTTTTACTGTCGCAAATTTTAATTACGCCAGGGATTGCCTTTTTTATAGTAAATTTTCAAAAAATAATTTAATACTGTTGCAAATTTTAATTACGCCAGGGATTGCCTTTTCTACAGTAAATTATTCAAAAAATAATTTTTTACTGTTGCAAATTTTAATTACGCCAGGGATTGCCTTTTCTATAGTAAATTTTGCAAAAAATAATTGTTTAGTGTCGCAAATTTTAATTACGCCAGGGATTGCCTTTTCTATAGTAAATTTTGCAAAAATTAATTTTATACTGTCTCAAATTTTAATTACGCCAGGGATTGCCTTTTCTATAGTAAATTATTCAAAAAATAATTTTTTTCTGTCGCAAATTTTAATTACGCCAGGGAGTGCCTTTTCTATAGTAAATTATTCAAAAAATAATTTTATACTGTCGCAAATTTTAATTACGCCAGGGATTGCCTTTTCTATAGTAAATTATTCAAAAAATAATTTTTTACTGTTGCAAATTTTAATTACGCCAGGGATTGCCTTTTCTATAGTAAATTTTGCAAAAAATAATTGTTTAGTGTCGCAAATTTTAATTACGCCAGGGATTGCCTTTTCTATAGTAAATTTTGCAAAAATTAATTTTATACTGTCTCAAATTTTAATTACGCCAGGTATTGCCTTTTCTATAGTAAATTATTCAAAAAATAATATTTTTCTGTCGCAAATTTTAATTACGCCAGGGATTGCCTTTTCTATAGTTAATTATTCAAAAAATAATTTTATACTGTCGCAAATTTTAATTACGCCAGGGATTGTCTTTTCTATAGTAAATTTTGTAAAAAATAATTGTTTAGTGTCGAAAATTTTAAATACGCCAGGGATTGCCTTTTCTATAGTAAATTATTCAAAAAATAATTTTTTACTGTCGCAAATTATAATTACGCCAGGGATTGCCTTTTCTATAGTAAATTATTCAAAAATTCATTTTTTACTGTCTCAAATTTTAATTACGCCAGGGATTGCCTTTTCTATAGTAAATTATTCAAAAAAAAATTTTTTACTGTTGCAAATTTTAAATACGCCAGGGATTGCCTTTTGTATAGTAAATTTTGCAAAAAATAATTGTTAAGTGTCGCAAATTTTAATTATGCCAGGGATTGCCTTTTCTATAGTAAATTATTCAAAAATTCATTTTTTACTGTCGCAAATTATAATTACGCCAGGGATTGCCTTTTCTATAGTAAATTATTCAAAAATTCATTTTTTACTGTCGCAAATTTTAATTACGCCAGAAATTGCCTTTTCTATAGTAAATTATTCAAAAATTCATTTTTTACTGTCGCAAATTTTAATTACGCCAGAAATTGCCTTTTCTATAGTAAATTATTCAAAAATTCATTTTTTACTGTCGCAAAATTTAATTACGCCAGGGATTGCCTTTTCTATAGTAAATTATTCAAAAAATAATTTTTTACTGTTGCAAATTTTAATTACGCCAGGGATTGGCTTTTCTATAGTAAATTATTCAAAAAATAATTTTTTACTGTTGCAAATTTTAATTACGCCAGGGATTGCCTTTTCTATAGTAAATTTTGCAAAAAATAATTTTTTACTGTCGCAAATTATAATTACGCCAGGGATTGCCTTTTCTATAGTAAATTATTAAAAAAATAATTTTATACTGTCGCAAATTTTAATTACGCCAGGGATTGCCTTTTCTATAGTACATTATTCAAAAAATAATTTTTTACTGTCGCAAATTATAATTACGCCAGGGATTGCCTTTTCTATAGTAAATTATTCAAAAAATAATTTTTTACTGTCGCAAATTATAATTACGCCAGGATTGCCTTTTCTATAGTAAATTATTCAAAAAATAATTTTTTACTGTCGCAAATTATAATTACGCCAGGGATTGCCTTTTCTATAGTAAATTATTCAAAAAATAATTGTTTACTGTCGCAAATTATAATTACGCCAGGGATTGCCTTTTCTATAGTAAATTATTCAAAAATTCATTTTTTACTGTCGCAAATTTTAATTACGCCAGGGTTTGCCTTTTTTATAGTAAATTATTCAAAAAATAATTTTATACTGTTGCAAATTTTAATTACGCCAGGGATTGCCTTTTCTACAGTAAATTATTCAAAAAATAATTTTTTAGTGTCGCAAATTTTAATTACGCCAGGGATTGCCTTTTCTATAGTAAATTTTGCAAAAATTAATTTTATACTGTCTCAAATTTTAATTACGCCAGGGATTGCTTTTTCTATAGTAAATTATTCAAAAAATAATTTTTTTCTGTCGCAAATTTTAATTACGCCAGGGAGTGCCTTTTCTATAGTAAATTATTCAAAAAATAATTTTATACTGTCGCAAATTTTAATTACGCCAGGGATTGCCTTTTCTATAGTAAATTATTCAAAAAATAATTTTTTACTGTTGCAAATTTTAATTACGCCAGGGATTGCCTTTTCTATAGTAAATTTTGCAAAAAATAATTGTTTAGTGTCGCAAATTTTAATTACGCCAGGGATTGCCTTTTCTATAGTAAATTTTGCAAAAATTAATTTTATACTGTCTCAAATTTTAATTACGCCAGGTATTGCCTTTTCTATAGTAAATTATTCAAAAAATAATATTTTTCTGTCGCAAATTTTAATTACGCCAGGGATTGCCTTTTCTATAGTTAATTATTCAAAAAATAATTTTATACTGTCGCAAATTTTAATTACGCCAGGGATTGTCTTTTCTATAGTAAATTTTGCAAAAAATAATTGTTTAGTGTCGCAAATTTTAAATACGCCAGGGATTGCCTTTTCTATAGTAAATTATTCAAAAAATAATTTTTTACTGTCGCAAATTATAATTACGCCAGGGATTGCCTTTTCTATAGTAAATTATTCAAAAATTCATTTTTTACTGTCTCAAATTTTAATTACGCCAGGGATTGCCTTTTCTATAGTAAATTATTCAAAAAAAAATTTTTTACTGTTGCAAATTTTAAATACGCCAGGGATTGCCTTTTGTATAGTAAATTTTGCAAAAAATAATTGTTAAGTGTCGCAAATTTTAATTATGCCAGGGATTGCCTTTTCTATAGTAAATTATTCAAAAATTCATTTTTTACTGTCGCAAATTATAATTACGCCAGGGATTGCCTTTTCTATAGTAAATTATTCAAAAATTCATTTTTTACTGTCGCAAATTTTAATTACGCCAGAAATTGCCTTTTCTATAGTAAATTATTCAAAAATTCATTTTTTACTGTCGCAAATTTTAATTACGCCAGAAATTGCCTTTTCTATAGTAAATTATTCAAAAATTCATTTTTTACTGTCGCAAAATTTAATTACGCCAGGGATTGCCTTTTCTATAGTAAATTATTCAAAAAATAATTTTTTACTGTTGCAAATTTTAATTACGCCAGGG
The DNA here is from genome assembly GCA_963930735.1 of Dioctria linearis. NCBI lineage: Eukaryota > Metazoa > Arthropoda > Insecta > Diptera > Asilidae > Dioctria > Dioctria linearis. The sequence continues at coordinate 41,888 of CAWVNZ010000456.1, forward strand.
ATTGGCTTTTCTATAGTAAATTATTCAAAAAATAATTTTTTACTGTTGCAAATTTTAATTACGCCAGGGATTGCCTTTTCTATAGTAAATTTTGCAAAAAATAATTTTTTACTGTCGCAAATTATAATTACGCCAGGGATTGCCTTTTCTATAGTAAATTATTAAAAAAATAATTTTATACTGTCGCAAATTTTAATTACGCCAGGGATTGCCTTTTCTATAGTACATTATTCAAAAAATAATTTTTTACTGTCGCAAATTATAATTACGCCAGGGATTGCCTTTTCTATAGTAAATTATTCAAAAATTCATTTTTTACTGTCGCAAATTATAATTACGCCAGGGATTGCCTTTTCTATAGTAAATTATTCAAAAATTCATTTTTTACTGTCGCAAATTTTAATTACGCCAGAAATTGCCTTTTCTATAGTAAATTATTCAAAAATTCATTTTTTACTGTCGCAAATTTTAATTACGCCAGAAATTGCCTTTTCTATAGTAAATTATTCAAAAATTCATTTTTTACTGTCGCAAAATTTAATTACGCCAGGGATTGCCTTTTTCTATAGTAAATTATTCAAAAAATAATTTTTTACTGTTGCAAATTTTAATTACGCCAGGGATTGGCTTTTCTATAGTAAATTATTCAAAAAATAATTTTTTACTGTTGCAAATTTTAATTACGCCAGGGATTGCCTTTTCTATAGTAAATTTTGCAAAAAATAATTTTTTACTGTCGCAAATTATAATTACGCCAGGGATTGCCTTTTCTATAGTAAATTATTAAAAAAATAATTTTATACTGTCGCAAATTTTAATTACGCCAGGGATTGCCTTTTCTATAGTACATTATTCAAAAAATAATTTTTTACTGTCGCAAATTATAATTACGCCAGGGATTGCCTTTTCTATAGTAAATTATTCAAAAAATAATTTTTTACTGTCGCAAATTATAATTACGCCAGGGATTGCCTTTTCTATAGTAAATTATTCAAAAAATAATTTTTTACTGTCGCAAATTATAATTACGCCAGGGATTGCCTTTTCTATAGTAAATTATTCAAAAAATAATTGTTTACTGTCGCAAATTATAATTACGCCAGGGATTGCCTTTTCTATAGTAAATTATTCAAAAATTCATTTTTTACTGTCGCAAATTTTAATTACGCCAGGGTTTGCCTTTTTTATAGTAAATTATTCAAAAAATAATTTTATACTGTTGCAAATTTTAATTACGCCAGGGATTGCCTTTTCTACAGTAAATTATTCAAAAAATAATTTTTTACTGTTGCGAATTTTAATTACGCCAGGGTTTGCCTTTTCTATAGTAAATTTTGCAAAAAATAATTGTTTAGTGTCGCAAATTTTAATTACGCCAGGGATTGCCTTTTCTATAGTAAATTTTGCAAAAATTAATTTTATACTGTCTCAAATTTTAATTACGCCAGGGATTGCCATTTCTATAGTAAATTATTCAAAAATAATTTTTTTCTGTCGCAAATTTTAATTACGCCAGGGAGTGCCTTTTCTATAGTAAATTATTCAAAAAATAATCTTATACTGTCGCAAATTTTAATTACGCCAGGGCTTGCCTTTTCTATAGTAAATTTTGCAAAAAATAATTGTTTAGCGTCGCAAATTTTAATTACGCCAGGGATTGCCTTTTCTATAGTAAATTATTCAAAAAATAATTTTTTACTGTCGCAAATTTTAATTACGCCAGGGATTGCCTTTTTTATAGTAAATTATTCAAAAAATAATTTTATACTGTTGCAAATTTTAATTACGCCAGGGATTGCCTTTTCTATAGTAAATTATTCAAAAAATAATTTTTTACTGTTGCAAATTTTAATTACGCCAGGGATTGGCTTTTCTATAGTAAATTATTCAAAAAATAATTTTTTACTGTTGCAAATTTTAATTACGCCAGGGATTGCCTTTTCTATAGTAAATTTTGCAAAAAATAATTTTTTACTGTCGCAAATTATAATTACGCCAGGGATTGCCTTTTCTATAGTAAATTATTAAAAAAATAATTTTATACTGTCGCAAATTTTAATTACGCCAGGGATTGCCTTTTCTATAGTAAATTTTGCAAAAAATTTTTTTACTGTCGCAAATTTTAATTACGCCAGGGATTGCCTTTTCTATAGTAAATTTTGCAAAAAATAATTGTTTAGTGTCTCAAATTTTAATTACGCCAGGGATTGCCTTTTGTATAGTAAATTATTCAAAAATTCATTTTTTACTCTCTCAAATTTTAATTACGCCAGGGATTGCCTTTTCTATAGTAAATTATTCAAAAATTCATTTTTTACTGTCGCAAATTTTAATTACGCCAGGGATTGCCTTTTCTATAGTAAATTTTGCAAAAAATAATTGTTTATTGTCTCAAATTTTAATTACGCCAGGGATTGCCTTTTCTATAGTAAATTTTGCAAAAAATAATTTTTTACTGTCGCAAATTATAATTACGCCAGGGATTGCCTTTTCTATAGTAAATTATTAAAAAAATAATTTTATACTGTCGCAAATTTTAATTACGCCAGGGATTGCCTTTTCTATAGTACATTATTCAAAAAATAATTTTTTATTGTCGCAAATTATAATTACGCCAGGGATTGCCTTTTCTATAGTAAATTATTCAAAAAATAATTTTTTACTGTCGCAAATTATAATTACGCCAGGGATTGCCTTTTCTATAGTAAATTATTCAAAAAATAATTTTTTACTGTCGCAAATTATAATTACGCCAGGGATTGCCTTTTCTATAGTAAATTATTCAAAAAATAATTGTTTACTGTCGCAAATTATAATTACGCCAGGGATTGCCTTTTTTATAGTAAATTATTCAAAAATTCATTTTTTACTGTCGCAAATTTTAATTACGCCAGGGATTGCCTTTTTTATAGTAAATTATTCAAAAAATAATCTTATACTGTTGCAAATTTTAATTACGCCAGGGATTGCCTTTTCTACAGTAAATTATTCAAAAAATAATTTTTTACTGTTGCAAATTTTAATTACGCCAGGGATTGCCTTTTCTATAGTAAATTATTCAAAAAATAATTGTTTAGTGTCGCAAATTATAATTACGCCAGGGATTGCCTTTTCTATAGTAAATTATTCAAAAAATAATTTTTTACTGTCTCAAATTTTAATTACTCCAGGGATTGCCTTTTCTAGAGTAAATTATTCAAAAAATAATTTTTTTCTGTCGCAAATTTTAATTACACCAGGGATTGCCTTTTCTATAGTAAATTATTCAAAAAATAATTTTATACTGTCTCAAATTTTAATTACGCCAGGGATTGCCTATTCTATAGTAAATTTTGCAAAAAATAATTGTTTATTGTCGCAAATTTTAATTACGCCAGGGATTGCCTTTTCTATAGTAAATTTTGCAAAAAATAATTTTTTAATGTCGCAAATTTTAATTACGCCAGGGATTGCCTTTTGTATAGTAAATTATTCAAAAAATAATTGTTTAGTGTCGCAAATTTTAATTACGCCAGGGATTGCCTTTTCTATAGTAAATTATTCAAAAATTCATTTTTTACTGTCTCAAATTTTAATTACGCCAGGGATGGTCTTTTCTATAGTACATTGTTCAAAAAATAATTGTTTACTGTTGCAAATTTTAATTACGCCAGGGATTGCCTTTTCTATAGTAAATTATTCAAAAAATAATTTTTTACTGTCGCAAATTTTAAATAAGCCAGGGATTGCCTTTTCTATAGTAAATTATTCAAAAAATAATTTTTTACTGTCGCAAATTATAATTACGCCAGGGATTGCCTTTTCTATAGTAAATTATTCAAAAATTCATTTTTTACTGTCTCAAATTTTAATTACGCCAGGGATTGCCTTTTCTATAGTAAATTATTCAAAAAATAATTTTTTACTGTTGCAAATTTTAAATACGCCAGGGATTGCCTTTTGTATAGTAAATTTTGCAAAAAATAATTGTTTAGTGTCTCAAATTTTAATTATGCCAGGGATTGCCTTTTCTATAGTAAATTATTCAAAAATTCATTTTTTACTGTCGCAAATTATAATTACGCCAGGGATTGCCTTTTCTATAGTAAATTATTCAAAAAAAAATTTTATACTGTAGCAAATTTTAATTACGCCAGGGATTGCCTTTTCTATAGTAAATTATTCAAAAATTCATTTTTTACTGTCTCAAATTTTAATTACGCCAGGGATTGCCTTTTGTATAGTAAATTATTCAAAAATTCATTTTTTACTGTCGCAAATTTTAAATACGCCAGAAATTGCCTTTTCTATAGTAAATTATTCAAAAATTCATTTTTTACTGTCGCAAATTTTAATTACGCCAGGGATTGCCTTTTCTATAGTAAATTATTCAAAAAATAATTTTTTACTGTTGCAAATTTTAATTACGCCAGGGATTGGCTTTTCTATAGTAAATTATTCAAAAAATAATTTTTTACTGTTGCAAATTTTAATTACGCCAGGGATTGCCTTTTCTATAGTAAATTTTGCAAAAAATAATTTTTTACTGTTGCAAATTTTAAATACGCCAGGGATTGCCTTTTCTATAGTAAATTATTCAAAAAATAATTTTTTACTGTCGCAAATTTTAAATACGCCAGGGATTGCCTTTTCTATAGTAAATTATTCAAAAAATAATTGTTTAGTATCGCAAATTTTAATTACGCTAGGGATTGCCTTTTCAATAGTAAATTTTGCAAAAATTAATTGTTTAGTGTCGCAAATTTTAATTACGCCAGGGATTGCCTTTTCTATAGTAAATGTTGCAAAAATTAATTTTTTACTGTCGCAAATTTTAATTACGCCAGGGAGTGCCTTTTCTATAGTAAATTATTCAAAAAATAATTTTATACTGTCGCAAATTTTAATTACGCCAGGGCTTGCCTTTTCTATAGTAAATTTTGCAAAAAATAATTGTTTAGTGTCACAAATTTTAATTACGCCAGGGATTGCCTTTTCTATAGTAAATTATTCAAAAAATAATTTTTTACTGTCGCAAATTTTAATTACGCCAGGGATTGCCTTTTTTATAGTAAATTATTCAAAAAATAATTTTATACTGTTGCAAATTTTAATTACGCCAGGGATTGCCTTTTCTATAGTAAATTATTCAAAAAATAATTTTTTACTGTTGCAAATTTTAATTACGCCAGGGATTGCCTTTTCTATAGTAAATTTTGCAAAAAATAATTGTTTAGTGTCGCAAATTATAATTACGCCAGGGATTGCCTTTTCTATAGTAAATTTTGCAAAAATTAATTTTATACTGTCTCAAATTTTAATTACGCCAGGGATTGCCTTTTCTATAGTAAATTATTCAAAAAATAATTTTTTTCTGTCGCAAATTTTAATTACGTCAGGGATTGCCTTTTCTATACTTAATTATTCAAAAAATAATTTTATACTGTCGCAAATTTTAATTACGCCAGGGATTGTCTTTTCTATAGTAAATTTTGCAAAAAATAATTGTTTAGTGTCGCAAATTTTAATTACGTCAGGGATTGCCTTTTCTATAGTAAATTATTCAAAAAATAATTTTTTACTCTCTCAAATTTTAATTACTCCAGGGATTGCCTTTTCTAGAGTAAATTATTCAAAAAATAATTTTTTTCTGTCGCAAATTTTAATTACGCCAGGGATTGCCTTTTCTATAGTAAATTTTGCAAAAAATAATTTTTTACTGTCGCAAATTTTAATTACGCCAGGGATTGCCTTTTCTATAGTAAATTTTGCAAAAAATAATTGTTTAGTGTCTCAAATTTTAATTACGCCTTAATTGCCTTTTGTATAGTAAATTATTCAAAAATTCATTATTTATTGTCTCAAATTTTAATTACGCCAGGGATTGCCTTTTCTATAGTAAATTATTCAAAAATTCATTTTTTTCTCTCGCAAATTATAATTACGCCAGGGATTGCCTTTTCTATAGTAAATTATTAAAAAAATAATTTTATACTGTCGCAAATTTTAATTACGCCAGGGATTGCCTTTTCTATAGTACATTATTCAAAAAATAATTTTTTATTGTCGCAAATTATAATTACGCCAGGGATTGCCTTTTCTATAGTAAATTATTCAAAAAATAATTTTTTACTGTCGCAAATTATAATTACGCCAGGGATTGCCTTTTCTATAGTAAATTATTCAAAAAATAATTTTTTACTGTCGCAAATTATAATTACGCCAGGGATTGCCTTTTCTATAGTAAATTATTCAAAAAATAATTGTTTACTGTCGCAAATTATAATTACGCCAGGGATTGCCTTTTTTATAGTAAATTATTAAAAAATTCATTTTTTACTGTCGCAAATTTTAATTACGCCAGGGATTGCCTTTTTTATAGTAAATTATTCAAAAAATAATTTTATACTGTTGCAAATTTTAATTACGCCAGGGATTGCCTTTTCAACAGTAAATTATTCAAAAAATAATTTTTTACTGTTGCAAATTTTAATTACGCCAGGGATTGCCTTTTCTATAGTAAATTATTCAAAAAATAATTGTTTAGTGTCGCAAATTATAATTACGCCAGGGATTGCCTTTTTTATAGTAAATTATTAAAAAATTCATTTTTTACTGTCGCAAATTTTAATTACGCCAGGGATTGCCTTTTTTATAGTAAATTATTCAAAAAATAATTTTATACTGTTGCAAATTTTAATTACGCCAGGGATTGCCTTTTCAACAGTAAATTATTCAAAAAATAATTTTTTACTGTTGCAAATTTTAATTACGCCAGGGATTGCCTTTTCTAGAGTAAATTATTCAAAAAATAATTTTTTTCTGTCGCAAATTTTAATTACACCAGGGATTGCCTTTTCTATAGTAAATTATTCAAAAAATAATTTTATACTGTCTCAAATTTTAATTACGCCAGGGATTGCCTATTCTATAGTAAATTTTGCAAAAAATAATTGTTTATTGTCGCAAATTTTAATTACGCCAGGGATTGCCTTTTCTATAGTAAATTTTGCAAAAAATAATTTTTTAATGTCGCAAATTTTAATTACGCCAGGGATTGCCTTTTGTATAGTAAATTATTCAAAAAATAATTGTTTAGTGTCGCAAATTTTAATTACGCCAGGGATTGCCTTTTCTATAGTAAATTATTCAAAAATTCATTTTTTACTGTCTCAAATTTTAATTACGCCAGGGATTGCCTTTTCTATAGTACATTGTTCAAAAAATAATTGTTTACTGTTGCAAATTTTAATTACGCCAGGGATTGCCTTTTCTATAGTAAATTATTCAAAAAATAATTTTTTACTGTCGCAAATTTTAAATACGCCAGGGATTGCCTTTTCTATAGTAAATTATTCAAAAAATAATTTTTTACTGTCGCAAATTATAATTACGCCAGGGATTGCCTTTTCTATAGTAAATTATTCAAAAATTCATTTTTTACTGTCTCAAATTTTAATTACGCCAGGGATTGCCTTTTCTATAGTAAATTATTCAAAAAATAATTTTTTACTGTTGCAAATTTTAAATACGCCAGGGATTGCCTTTTGTATAGTAAATTTTGCAAAAAATATTTGTTTAGTGTCTCAAATTTTAATTATGCCAGGGATTGCCTTTTCTATAGTAAATTATTCAAAAATTCATTTTTTACTGTCGCAAATTATAATTACGCCAGGGATTGCCTTTTCTATAGTAAATTGTTCAAAAAAAAATTTTATACTGTAGCAAATTTTAATTACGCCAGGGATTGCCTTTTCTATAGTAAATTATTCAAAAATTCATTTTTTACTGTCTCAAATTTTAATTACGCCAGGGATTGCCTTTTGTATAGTAAATTATTCAAAAATTCATTTTTTACTGTCGCAAATTTTAATTACGCCAGAAATTGCCTTTTCTATAGTAAATTATTCAAAAATTCATTTTTTACTGTCGCAAATTTTAATTACGCCAGGGATTGCCTTTTCTATAGTAAATTATTCAAAAAATAATTTTTTACTGTTGCAAATTTTAATTACGCCAGGGATTGGCTTTTCTATAGTAAATTATTCAAAAAATAATTTTTTACTGTTGCAAATTTTAATTACGCCAGGGATTGCCTTTTCTATAGTAAATTTTGCAAAAAATAATTTTTTACTGTTGCAAATTTTAAATACGCCAGGGATTGCCTTTTCTATAGTAAAATATTCAAAAAATAATTTTTTACTGTCGCAAATTTTAAATACGCCAGGGATTGCCTTTTCTATAGTAAATTATTCAAAAAATAATTGTTTAGTGTCGCAAATTTTAATTACGCTAGGGATTGCCTTTTCAATAGTAAATTTTGCAAAAATTAATTGTTTAGTGTCGCAAATTTTAATTACGCCAGGGATTGCCTTTTCTATAGTAAATGTTGCAAAAATTAATTTTTTACTGTCGCAAATTATAATTACGCCAGGGATTGCCTTTTCTATAGTAAATATTGCAAAAATTAATTTTTTACTGTCGCAAATTATAATTACGCCAGGGATTGCCTTTTCTATAGTAAATGTTGCAAAAATTAATTTTTTACTGTCGCAAATTATAATTACGCCAGGGATTGCCTTTTCTATAGTAAATTATTCAAAAAATAATTTTTTACTGTTGCAAATTTTAATTACGCCAGGGATTGCCTTTTCTATAGTAAATTATTCAAAAAATAATTTTTTACTGTCGCAAATTTTAAATACGACAGGGATTGCCTTTTCTATAGTAAATTATTCAAAAAATAATTTTTTACTGTCGCAAATTATAATTACGCAGGGATTGCCTTTTCTATAGTAAATTATTCAAAAAATAATTTTTTACTGTTGCAAATTTTAATTACGCCAGGGATTGCCTTTTCTATAGTAAATTTTCCAAAAAATAATTTTTTACTGTTGCAAATTTTAAATACGCCAGGGATTGCCTTTTCTATAGTAAATTATTCAAAAAATAATTTTTTACTGTCGCAAATTTTAAATACGCCAGGGATTGCCTTTTCTATAGTAAATTATTCAAAAAATAATTGTTTAGTGTCTCAAATTTTAATTACGCCAGGGATTGCCTTTTCTATAGTAAATTTTGCAAAAATTAATTGTTTAGTGTCGCAAATTTTAATTATGCCAGGGATTGCCTTTTCTATAGTAAATGTTACAAAAATTAATTTTTTACTGTCGCAAATTATAATTACGCCAGGGATTGCCTTTTTTATAGTAAATGTTGCAAAAATTAATTT
>CAWVNZ010000457.1:0-54793 GCA_963930735.1 Dioctria linearis
AGGGATTGACTTTTCTATAGTAAATTATTCAAAAAATAATTTTCAACTGTCACAAATTTTAATTACGCCAGGGATTGCCTTTTCTATAGTAAATTATTCAAAAAATAATTTTCTACTGTCACAAATTTTAATTGCGCCAGGGATTGACTTTTCTATAGTAAATTATTCAAAAAATAATTTTCAACTGTCACAAATTTTAATTACGCCAGGGATTGACTTTTCTATAGTAAATTATTCAAAAAATAATTTTCAACTGTCACAAATTTTAATTGCGCCAGGGATTGCCTTTTCTATAGTAAATTATTCAAAAACTAATTTTATACTGTCACAAATTTTAATTGCGCCAGGGATTGCCTTTTCTATAGTAAATTATTCAAAAACTAATTTTATACTGTCACAAATTTTAATTGCGCCAGGGATTGACTTTTCTATAGTAAATTATTCAAAAAATAATTTTATACTGTCGCAAATTTTAAATATCCCAGGGATTGCCTTTTCTATAGTAAATTATTCAAAAACTAATTTTATACTGTCGCAAATTTTATGTGCGCCAGGGATTGCCTTTTATATAGTAAATTATTCAAAAAATAATTTTATACTGTCGCAAATTTTATGTGCGCCAGGGATTGCCTTTTCTATAGTAAATTATTCAAAAAATAATTTTATACTGTCGCAAGTTTTAATTGCGCCAGGGATTGACTTTTCTATAGTAAATTATTCAAAAAATAATTTTCAACTGTCACAAATTTTATGTGCGCCAGGGATTGCCTTTTCTATAGTAAATTATTCAAAAAATAATTTTCTACTGTCACAAATTTTAATTACGCCAGGGATTGACTTTTCTATAGTAAATTATTCAAAAAATAATTTTCTACTGTCACAAATTTTAATTACGCCAGGGATTGACTTTTCTATAGTAAATTATTCAAAAAATAATTTTATACTGTCACAAATTTTAATTGCGCCAGGGATTGACTTTTCTATAGTAAATTATTCAAAAAATAATTTTCAACTGTCACAAATTTTATGTGCGCCAGGGATTGACTTTTCTATAGTAAATTATTCAAAAAATAATTTTATACTGTCGCAAATTTTAATTGCGCCAGGGATTGCCTTTTCTATAGTAAATTATTCAAAAAATAATTTTCTACTGTCACAAATTTTAATTGCGCCAGGGATTGCCTTTTCTATAGTAAATTATTCAAAAAATAATTTTATACTGTCGCAAATTTTAATTGCGCCAGGGATTGCATTTTCTATAGTAAATTTTTCAAAAAATAATTTTATACTGTCGCAAATTTTAATTGCGCCAGGGATTGACTTTTATATAGTAAATTTTTCAAAAACTAATTTTATACTGTCGCAAATTTTAATTACGCCAGGGATTGCCTTTTCTATAGTAAATTATTCAAAAAATAATTTTATACTGTCACAAATTTTAATTGCGCCAGGGATTGACTTTTCTATAGTAAATTATTCAAAAAATAATTTTCAACTGTCACAAATTTTAATTACGCCAGGGATTGACTTTTCTATAGTAAATTATTCAAAAAATAATTTTCAACTGTCACAAATTTTATGTGCGCCAGGGATTGACTTTTCTATAGTAAATTATTCAAAAAATAATTTTATACTGTCGCAAATTTTAATTGCGCCAGGGATTGCCTTTTCTATAGTAAATTATTCAAAAAATAATTTTCTACTGTCACAAATTTTAATTGCGCCAGGGATTGACTTTTCTATAGTAAATTATTCAAAAAATAATTTTCAACTGTCACAAATTTTAATTACGCCAGGGATTGACTTTTCTATAGTAAATTATTCAAAAAATAATTTTCAACTGTCACAAATTTTAATTGCGCCAGGGATTGCCTTTTCTATAGTAAATTATTCAAAAACTAATTTTATACTGTCACAAATTTTAATTGCGCCAGGGATTGCCTTTTCTATAGTAAATTATTCAAAAACTAATTTTATACTGTCACAAATTTTAATTGCGCCAGGGATTGACTTTTCTATAGTAAATTATTCAAAAAATAATTTTATACTGTCGCAAATTTTAAATATCCCAGGGATTGCCTTTTCTATAGTAAATTATTCAAAAACTAATTTTATACTGTCGCAAATTTTATGTGCGCCAGGGATTGCCTTTTATATAGTAAATTATTCAAAAAATAATTTTATACTGTCGCAAATTTTATGTGCGCCAGGGATTGCCTTTTCTATAGTAAATTATTCAAAAAATAATTTTATACTGTCGCAAATTTTAATTGCGCCAGGGATTGACTTTTCTATAGTAAATTATTCAAAAAATAATTTTCAACTGTCACAAATTTTATGTGCGCCAGGGATTGCCTTTTCTATAGTAAATTATTCAAAAAATAATTTTCTACTGTCACAAATTTTATTTACGCCAGGGATTGACTTTTCTATAGTAAATTATTCAAAAAATAATTTTATACTGTCACAAATTTTAATTGCGCCAGGGATTGACTTTTCTATAGTAAATTATTCAAAAAATAATTTTCAACTGTCACAAATTTTAAATATCCCAGGGATTGCCTTTTATATAGTAAATTATTCAAAAAATAATTTTATACTGTCACAAATTTTAATTGCGCCAGGGATTGCCTTTTCTATAGTAAATTACTCAAAAAATAATTTTCAACTGTCGCAAATTTTAATTGCGCCAGGGATTGCCTTTTCTATAGTAAATTATTCAAAAAATAATTTTCTACTGTCACAAATTTTAATTGCGCCAGGGATTGCCTTTTCTATAGTAAATTATTCAAAAAATAATTTTATACTGTCGCAAATTTTAATTGCGCCAGGGATTGCCTTTTATATAGTAAATTATTCAAAAAATAATTTTATACTGTCGCAAATTTTATGTGCGCCAGGGATTGCCTTTTCTATAGTAAATTATTCAAAAAATAATTTTATACTGTCGCAAATTTTAATTGCGCCAGGGATTGACTTTTCTATAGTAAATTATTCAAAAAATAATTTTCAACTGTCACAAATTTTATGTGCGCCAGGGATTGACTTTTCTATAGTAAATTATTCAAAAAATAATTTTATACTGTCGCAAATTTTAATTGCGCCAGGGATTGCCTTTTCTATAGTAAATTATTCAAAAAATAATTTTCTACTGTCGCAAATTTTAATTGCGCCAGGGATTGACTTTTCTATAGTAAATTATTCAAAAAATAATTTTATACTGTCGCAAATTTTATGTGCGCCAGGGATTGCCTTTTCTATAGTAAATTATTCAAAAAATAATTTTATACTGTCGCAAATTTTAATTGCGCCAGGGATTGCCTTTTCTATAGTAAATTATTCAAAAACTAATTTTCAACTGTCACAAATTTTAATTGCGCCAGGGATTGACTTTTCTATAGTAAATTATTCAAAAAATAATTTTCAACTGTCACAAATTTTAATTGCGCCAGGGATTGCCTTTTCTATAGTAAATTATTCAAAAAATAATTTTATACTGTCACAAATTTTAATTACGCCAGGGATTGACTTTTCTATAGTAAATTATTCAAAAAATAATTTTATACTGTCGCAAATTTTATGTGCGCCAGGGATTGCCTTTTCTATAGTAAATTATTCAAAAAATAATTTTATACTGTCACAAATTTTAATTACGCCAGGGATTGACTTTTCTATAGTAAATTATTCAAAAAATAATTTTCAACTGTCACAAATTTTAATTGCTCCAGGGATTGCCTTTTCTATAGTAAATTATTCAAAAAATAATTTTCAACTGTCGCAAATTTTAATTGCGCCAGGGATTGCCTTTTCTATAGTAAATTATTCAAAAAATAATTTTCTACTGTCACAAATTTTAATTACGCCAGGGATTGACTTTTCTATAGTAAATTATTCAAAAAATAAATTTATACTGTCACAAATTTTAATTACGCCAGGGATTGACTTTTCTATAGTAAATTATTCAAAAAATAATTTTCAACTGTCACAAATTTTAATTGCGCCAGGGATTGCCTTTTCTATAGTAAATTATTCAAAAAATAATTTTATACTGTCGCAAATTTTATGTGCGCCAGGGATTGCCTTTTCTATAGTAAATTTTTCAAAAAATAATTTTATACTGTCACAAATTTTAATTGCGCCAGGGATTGACTTTTCTATAGTAAATTATTCAAAAAATAATTTTATACTGTCACAAATTTTAATTGCGCCAGGGATTGACTTTTATATAGTAAATTTTTCAAAAACTAATTTTATACTGTCGCAAATTTTAATTACGCCAGGGATTGCCTTTTCTATAGTAAATTTTTCAAAAAATAATTTTATACTGTCGCAAATTTTAATTGCGCCAGGGATTGCCTTTTCTATAGTAAATTTTTCAAAAAATAATTTTATACTGTCGCAAATTTTAATTGCGCCAGGGATTGCCTTTTATATAGTAAATTATTCAAAAAATAATTTTATACTGTCACAAATTTTAATTGCGCCAGGGATTGACTTTTCTATAGTAAATTATTCAAAAAATAATTTTCAACTGTCACAAATTTTAATTGCGCCAGGGATTGACTTTTATATAGTAAATTTTTCAAAAACTAATTTTATACTGTCGCAAATTTTAATTACGCCAGGGATTGCCTTTTCTATAGTAAATTTTTCAAAAAATAATTTTATACTGTCGCAAATTTTAATTGCGCCAGGGATTGCCTTTTATATAGTAAATTATTCAAAAAATAATTTTATACTGTCGCAAATTTTATGTGCGCCAGGGATTGACTTTTCTATAGTAAATTATTCAAAAAATAATTTTCAACTGTCACAAATTTTATGTGCGCCAGGGATTGACTTTTCTATAGTAAATTATTCAAAAAATAATTTTATACTGTCGCAAATTTTAATTGCGCCAGGGATTGCCTTTTCTATAGTAAATTATTCAAAAAATAATTTTCTACTGTCACAAATTTTAATTGCGCCAGGGATTGACTTTTCTATAGTAAATTATTCAAAAAATAATTTTATACTGTCGCAAATTTTATGTGCGCCAGGGATTGCCTTTTCTATAGTAAATTATTCAAAAAATAATTTTATACTGTCGCAAATTTTAATTGCGCCAGGGATTGCCTTTTCTATAGTAAATTATTCAAAAACTAATTTTCAACTGTCACAAATTTTAATTGCGCCAGGGATTGACTTTTCTATAGTAAATTATTCAAAAAATAATTTTCAACTGTCACAAATTTTAATTGCGCCAGGGATTGCCTTTTCTATAGTAAATTATTCAAAAAATAATTTTATACTGTCACAAATTTTAATTACGCCAGGGATTGACTTTTCTATAGTAAATTATTCAAAAAATAATTTTATACTGTCGCAAATTTTATGTGCGCCAGGGATTGCCTTTTCTATAGTAAATTATTCAAAAAATAATTTTATACTGTCACAAATTTTAATTACGCCAGGGATTGACTTTTCTATAGTAAATTATTCAAAAAATAATTTTCAACTGTCACAAATTTTAATTGCTCCAGGGATTGCCTTTTCTATAGTAAATTATTCAAAAAATAATTTTCAACTGTCGCAAATTTTAATTGCGCCAGGGATTGCCTTTTCTATAGTAAATTATTCAAAAAATAATTTTCTACTGTCACAAATTTTAATTACGCCAGGGATTGACTTTTCTATAGTAAATTATTCAAAAAATAAATTTATACTGTCACAAATTTTAATTACGCCAGGGATTGACTTTTCTATAGTAAATTATTCAAAAAATAATTTTCAACTGTCACAAATTTTAATTGCGCCAGGGATTGCCTTTTCTATAGTAAATTATTCAAAAAATAATTTTATACTGTCGCAAATTTTATGTGCGCCAGGGATTGCCTTTTCTATAGTAAATTTTTCAAAAAATAATTTTATACTGTCACAAATTTTAATTGCGCCAGGGATTGACTTTTCTATAGTAAATTATTCAAAAAATAATTTTATACTGTCACAAATTTTAATTGCGCCAGGGATTGACTTTTATATAGTAAATTTTTCAAAAACTAATTTTATACTGTCGCAAATTTTAATTACGCCAGGGATTGCCTTTTCTATAGTAAATTTTTCAAAAAATAATTTTATACTGTCGCAAATTTTAATTGCGCCAGGGATTGCCTTTTCTATAGTAAATTTTTCAAAAAATAATTTTATACTGTCGCAAATTTTAATTGCGCCAGGGATTGCCTTTTATATAGTAAATTATTCAAAAAATAATTTTATACTGTCACAAATTTTAATTGCGCCAGGGATTGACTTTTCTATAGTAAATTATTCAAAAAATAATTTTCAACTGTCACAAATTTTAATTGCGCCAGGGATTGACTTTTATATAGTAAATTTTTCAAAAACTAATTTTATACTGTCGCAAATTTTAATTACGCCAGGGATTGCCTTTTCTATAGTAAATTTTTCAAAAAATAATTTTATACTGTCGCAAATTTTAATTGCGCCAGGGATTGCCTTTTCTATAGTAAATTATTCAAAAAATAATTTTATACTGTCGCAAATTTTAATTGCGCCAGGGATTGACTTTTCTATAGTAAATTATTCAAAAAATAATTTTCAACTGTCACAAATTTTATGTGCGCCAGGGATTGACTTTTCTATAGTAAATTATTCAAAAAATAATTTTATACTGTCACAAATTTTAATTACGCCAGGGATTGACTTTTCTATAGTAAATTATTCAAAAAATAATTTTCAACTGTCACAAATTTTAATTGCGCCAGGGATTGCCTTTTCTATAGTAAATTATTCAAAAAATAATTTTATACTGTCGCAAATTTTATGTGCGCCAGGGATTGCCTTTTCTATAGTAAATTTTTCAAAAAATAATTTTATACTGTCACAAATTTTAATTGCGCCAGGGATTGACTTTTCTATAGTAAATTATTCAAAAAATAATTTTATACTGTCACAAATTTTAATTGCGCCAGGGATTGACTTTTATATAGTAAATTTTTCAAAAACTAATTTTATACTGTCGCAAATTTTAATTACGCCAGGGATTGCCTTTTCTATAGTAAATTTTTCAAAAAATAATTTTATACTGTCGCAAATTTTAATTGCGCCAGGGATTGCCTTTTCTATAGTAAATTTTTCAAAAAATAATTTTATACTGTCGCAAATTTTAATTGCGCCAGGGATTGCCTTTTATATAGTAAATTATTCAAAAAATAATTTTATACTGTCACAAATTTTAATTGCGCCAGGGATTGACTTTTCTATAGTAAATTATTCAAAAAATAATTTTCAACTGTCACAAATTTTAAATATCCCAGGGATTGACTTTTCTATAGTAAATTATTCAAAAAATAATTTTCAACTGTCACAAATTTTAATTGCGCCAGGGATTGCCTTTTCTATAGTAAATTATTCAAAAAATAATTTTCAACTGTCACAAATTTTAATTGCGCCAGGGATTGACTTTTCTATAGTAAATTATTCAAAAACTAATTTTATACTGTCACAAATTTTAATTGCGCCAGGGATTGCCTTTTCTATAGTAAATTATTCAAAAAATAATTTCAACTGTCACAAATTTTAAATATCCCAGGGATTGACTTTTCTATAGTAAATTATTCAAAAAATAATTTTCAACTGTCACAAATTTTAATTGCGCCAGGGATTGCCTTTTCTATAGTAAATTATTCAAAAAATAATTTTCTACTGTCACAAATTTTAATTATAGAAAAGGCAATCCCTGGCGCAATTAAAATTTGTGACAGTTGAAAATTATTTTTTGAAAAATTTACTATATAAAAGGCAATCCCTGGCGTAATTAAAATTTGTGACAGTTGAAAATTAGTTTTTGAAAAATTTACTATAGAAAAGGCAATCCCTGGCGCAATTAAAATTTGTGACAGTTGAAAATTATTTTTTGAAAAATTTACTATATAAAAGGCAATCCCTGGCGTAATTAAAATTTGCGACAGTATAAAATTATTTTTTGAATAATTTACTATAGAAAAGTCAATCCCTGGCACACATAAAATTTGCGACAGTAGAAAATTATTTTTTGAATAATTTACTACAGAAAAGGCAATCCCTGGCGCAATTAAAATTTGTGACAGTTGAAAATTATTTTTTGAATAATTTACTATAGAAAAGGCAATCCCTGGCGTAATTAAAATTTGCGACAGTATAAAATTAGTTTTTGAAAAATTTACTATAGAAAAGTCAATCCCTGGCGCAATTAAAATTTGTGACAGTATAAAATTATTTTTTGAATAATTTACTATAGAAAAGGCAATCCCTGGCGCAATTAAAATTTGCGACAGTATAAAATTATTTTTTGAATAATTTACTATAGAAAAGGCAATCCCTGGCGCAATTAAAATTTGCGACAGTAGAAAATTATTTTTTGAATAATTTACTGTAGAAAAGGCAATAAAGGCAATCCCTGGGATATTTAAAATTTGCGACAGTATAAAATTAGTTTTTGAAAATTTACTATAGAAAAGGCAATCCCTGGCGTAATTAAAATTTGCGACAGTATAAAATTATTTTTTGAATAATTTACTATAGAAAAGGCAATCCCTGGCGCAATTAAAATTTGCGACAGTATAAAATTATTTTTTGAATAATTTACTATAGAAAAGGCAATCCCTGGCGCAATTAAAATTTGTGACAGTTGAAAATTATTTTTTGAATAATTTACTATAGAAAAGTCAATCCCTGGCGTAATTAAAATTTGCGACAGTAAAAAATTAGTTTTTGAATAATTTACTATAGAAAAGTCAATCCCTGGCGCAATTAAAATTTGCGACAGTATAAAATTAGTTTTTGAATAATTTACTATAGAAAAGTCAATCCCTGGCGCAATTAAAATTTGTGACAGTATAAAATTAGTTTTTGAAAAATTTACTATAGAAAAGGCAATCCTGGGATATTTAAAATTTGTGACAGTATAGAAATTATTTTTTGAATAATTTACTATAGAAAAGGCAATCCCTGGCGTAATTAAAATTTGCGACAGTAAAAAATTAGTTTTTGAATAATTTACTATAGAAAAGTCAATCCCTGGCGCAATTAAAATTTGTGACAGTATAAAATTATTTTTGAATAATTTACTATAGAAAAGTCAATCCCTGGCGCAATTAAAATTTGTGACAGTTGAAAATTAGTTTTTGAAAAATTTACTATAGAAAAGGCAATCCCTGGCGCACATAAAATTTGCGACAGTATAAAATTATTTTTTGAATAATTTACTGTAGAAAAGTCAATCCCTGGCGTAATTAAAATTTGTGACAGTATAAAATTAGTTTCTTGAATAATTTACTATAGAAAAGGCAATCCCTGGCGCAATTAAAATTTGTGACAGTTGAAAATTATTTTTTGAATAATTTACTATAGAAAAGGCAATCCCTGGCGCACATAAAATTTGCGACAGTATAAAATTATTTTTTGAATAATTTACTATAGAAAAGGCAATCCCTGGCGTAATTAAAA
This sequence comes from Dioctria linearis, assembly GCA_963930735.1. Classification (NCBI taxonomy): domain Eukaryota; kingdom Metazoa; phylum Arthropoda; class Insecta; order Diptera; family Asilidae; genus Dioctria; species Dioctria linearis. The sequence goes on from CAWVNZ010000457.1 coordinate 9,487, forward strand.
TTTGCGACAGTAAAAAATTATTTTTTGAATAATTTACTATAGAAAAGGCAATCCCTGTCGCACATAAAATTTGCGACAGTATAAAATTATTTTTTGAATAATTTACTATAGAAAAGTCAATCCCTGGCGCAATTAAAATTTGCGACAGTAAAAAATTATTTTTTGAATAATTTACTATAGAAAAGGCAATCCCTGGCGCAATTAAAATTTGTGACAGTTGAAAATTATTTTTTGAATAATTTACTATAGAAAAGGCAATCCCTGGCGCACATAAAATTTGCGACAGTATAAAATTATTTTTTGAATAATTTACTATAGAAAAGGCAATCCCTGGCGCACATAAAATTTGCGACAGTATAAAATTATTTTTTGAATAATTTACTATATAAAAAGGCAATCCCTGGCGTAATTAAAATTTGCGACAGTATAAAATTAGTTTTTGAATAATTTACTATAGAAAAGTCAATCCCTGGCGCAATTAAAATTTGTGACAGTTATAAAATTAGTTTTTGAAAAATTTACTATATAAAAGGCAATCCCTGGGATATTTAAATTTGCGACAGTTGAAAATTAGTTTTTGAAAAATTTACTATAGAAAAGGCAATCCCTGGCGTAATTAAAATTTGCGACAGTTGAAAATTAGTTTTTGAATAATTTACTATAGAAAAGTCAATCCCTGGCGCAATTAAAATTTGCGACAGTATAAAATTAGTTTTTGAAAAATTTACTATAGAAAAGGCAATCCCTGGCGCAATTAAAATTTGTGACAGTAGAAAATTATTTTTTTGAACAATTTACTATAGAAAAGGCAATCCCTGGCGCACATAAAAATTTGTGACAGTTGAAAATTATTTTTTGAATAATTTACTATAGAAAAGTCAATCCCTGGCGCAATTAAAATTTGCGACAGTATAAAATTATTTTTGAATAATTTACTATAGAAAAGTCAATCCCTGGCGCAATTAAATTTGTGACAGTATAAAATTAGTTTTTGAATAATTTACTATAGAAAAGGCAATCCCTGGCGCAATTAAAATTTGTGACAGTTGAAAATTATTTTTTGAATAATTTACTATAGAAAAGTCAATCCCTGGCGTAATTAAAATTTGTGACAGTATAAAATTATTTTTTGAATAATTTACTATAGAAAAGGCAATCCCTGGCGTAATTAAAATTTGCGACAGTATAAAATTAGTTTTTGAAAAATTTACTATAGAAAAGTCAATCCCTGGCGCAATTAAAATTTGTGACAGTTGAAAATTATTTTTTGAATAATTTACTATATAAAAGGCAATCCTGGGATATTTAAAATTTGCGACAGTATAAAATTAGTTTTTGAATAATTTACTATAGAAAAGGCAATCCCTGGGATATTTAAAATTTGCGACAGTTGAAAATTATTTTTTGAATAATTTACTATAGAAAAGTCAATCCCTGGCGCACATAAAATTTGCGACAGTTAAAATTATTTTTTGAATAATTTACTATAGAAAAGGCAATCCCTGGCGTAATTAAAATTTGCGACAGTATAAAATTATTTTTTGAATAATTTACTATATAAAAGGCAATCCCTGGGATATTTAAAATTTATGACAGTATAAAATTATTTTTTGAATAATTTACTATAGAAAAGGCAATCCCTGGCGCACATAAAATTTGCGACAGTATAAAATTATTTTTTGAATAATTTACTATATAAAAGGCAATCCCTGGCGTAATTAAAATTTGCGACAGTATAAAATCATTTTTTGAATAATTTACTATAGAAAAGGCAATCCCTGGCGTAATTAAAATTTGCGACAGTATAAAATTAGTTTTTGAAAAATTTACTATATAAAAGGCAATCCCTGGCGTAATTAAAATTTGCGACAGTATAAATTATTTTTTGAATAATTTACTATAGAAAAGTCAATCCCTGGCGCAATTAAAATTTGCGACAGTAGAAAATTATTTTTTGAATAATTTACTATAGAAAAGGCAATCCCTGGCGCAATTAAAATTTGTGACAGTTGAAAATTATTTTTTGAATAATTTACTATAGAAAAGGCAATCCCTGGCGCAATTAAAATTTGTGACAGTATAAAATTAGTTTTTGAAAAATTTACTATATAAAAGGCAATCCCTGGCGGTAATTAAAATTTGCGACAGTATAAAATTATTTTTTGAATAATTTACTATAGAAAAGGCAATCCCTGGCGCAATTAAAATTTGTGACAGTATAAAATTATTTTTTGAATAATTTACTATAGAAAAGGCAATCCCTGGGATATTTAAAATTTGTGACAGTTGAAAATTATTTTTTGAATAATTTACTATAGAAAAGGCAATCCCTGGCGCACATAAAATTTGCGACAGTATAAAATTATTTTTTGAATAATTTACTATAGAAAAGACAATCCCTGGCGTAATTAAAATTTGCGACAGTATAAAATTAGTTTTTGAAAATTTACTATAGAAAAGTCAATCCCTGGCGCAATTAAAATTTGTGACAGTATAAAATTATTTTTTGAATAATTTACTATAGAAAAGTCAAACCCTGGCGCAATTAAAATTTGTGACAGTTGAAAATTATTTTTTGAATAATTTACTATAGAAAAGGCAATCCCTGGCGCAATTAAAATTTGTGACAGTATAAAATTATTTTTTGAATAATTTACTATAGAAAAGGCAATCCCTGGCGCACATAAAATTTGCGACAGTATAAAATTATTTTTTTGAATAATTTACTATAGAAAAGGCAATCCCTGGCGTAATTAAAATTTGCGACAGTAAAAAATTATTTTTTGAATAATTTACTATAGAAAAGTCAATCCCTGGCGTAATTAAAATTTGCGACAGTATAAAATTATTTTTTGAATAATTTACTATAGAAAAGGCAATCCCTGGCGCACATAAAATTTGCGACAGTAAAAAATTATTTTTTGAATAATTTACTATAGAAAAGGCAATCCCTGGCGCAATTAAAATTTGCGACAGTAAAAAAATTATTTTTTGAATAATTTACTATAGAAAAGGCAATCCCTGGCGTAATTAAAATTTGCGACAGTATAAAATTAGTTTTTGAATAATTTACTATAGAAAAGTCAATCCCTGGCGCAATTAAAATTTGTGACAGTATAAAATTAGTTTTTGAATAATTTACTATAGAAAAGGCAATCCCTGGCGCAATTAAAATTTGTGACAGTTGAAAATTATTTTTTGAATAATTTACTATAGAAAAGGCAATCCCTGGCGCACATAAAATTTGCGACAGTATAAAATTATTTTTTGAATAATTTACTATAGAAAAGGCAATCCCTGGCGTAATTAAAATTTGCGACAGTAAAAAATTATTTTTTGAATAATTTACTATAGAAAAGTCAATCCCTGGCGCAATTAAAATTTGTGACAGTATAAAATTAGTTTTTGAATAATTTACTATATAAAAGGCAATCCCTGGCGCACATAAAATTTGCGACAGTATAAAATTATTTTTGAATAATTTACTATAGAAAAGGCAATCCCTGGCGTAATTAAAATTTGTGACAGTATAAAATTAGTTTTTGAATAATTTACTATAGAAAAGTCAATCCCTGGCGCAATTAAATTTGCGACAGTATAAAATTATTTTTTGAATAATTTACTATAGAAAAGTCAATCCCTGGCGTAATTAAAATTTGCGACAGTATAAAATTATTTTTTGAATAATTTACTATAGAAAAGTCAATCCCTGGCGCAATTAAAATTTGTGACAGTATAAAATTATTTTTTGAATAATTTACTATAGAAAAGTCAATCCCTGGCGTAATTAAAATTTGTGACAGTTGAAAATTATTTTTTTGAATAATTTACTATAGAAAAGGCAATCCCTGGCGCAATTAAAATTTGCGACAGTATAAAATTAGTTTTTGAAAAATTTACTATAGAAAAGGCAATCCCTGGCGCAATTAAAATTTGCGACAGTATAAAATTAGTTTTTGAATAATTTACTATAGAAAAGGCAATCCCTGGCGTAATTAAAATTTGCGACAGTATAAAATTATTTTTTGAATAATTTACTATAGAAAAGGCAATCCCTGGGATATTTAAAATTTGCGACAGTAGAAAATTATTTTTTGAATAATTTACTATAGAAAAGGCAATCCCTGGCGCACATAAAATTTGCGACAGTATAAAATTAGTTTTTGAAAAATTTACTATAGAAAAGTCAATCCCTGGCGTAATTAAAATTTGTGACAGTATAAAATTATTTTTTGAATAATTTACTATAGAAAAGGCAATCCCTGGCGCACATAAAATTTGCGACAGTATAAAAATTAGTTTTTGAAAAATTTACTATAGAAAAGTCAATCCCTGGCGCAATTAAAATTTGTGACAGTATAAAATTAGTTTTTGAATAATTTACTATATAAAAGGCAATCCCTGGCGCACATAAAATTTGCGACAGTATAAAAATTATTTTTTGAATAATTTACTATAGAAAAGGCAATCCCTGGCGTAATTAAAATTTGCGACAGTATAAAATTAGTTTTTGAATAATTTACTATAGAAAAGTCAATCCCTGGCGCAATTAAAATTTGTGACAGTTGAAAATTATTTTTTGAATAATTTACTATAGAAAAGGCAATCCCTGGCGTAATTAAAATTTGCGACAGTATAAAATTATTTTTTGAATAATTTACTATAGAAAAGTCAATCCCTGGCGTAATTAAAATTTGCGACAGTATAAAATTATTTTTTGAATAATTTACTATAGAAAAGTCAATCCCTGGCGCAATTAAAATTTGCGACAGTTGAAAATTATTTTTTGAATAATTTACTATAGAAAAGTCAATCCCTGGCGCAATTAAAATTTGCGACAGTAGAAAATTATTTTTTGAATAATTTACTATAGAAAAGTCAATCCCTGGCGCAATTAAAATTTGCGACAGTAGAAAATTATTTTTTGAATAATTTACTATAGAAAAGGCAATCCCTGGGATATTTAAAATTTGCGACAAGTAGAAAATTATTTTTTGAATAATTTACTATAGAAAAGGCAATCCCTGGCGCACATAAAAATTTGCGACAGTATAAAATTAGTTTTTGAAAAATTTACTATAGAAAAGTCAATCCCTGGCGTAATTAAAATTTGTGACAGTATAAAATTATTTTTTGAATAATTTACTATAGAAAAGGCAATCCCTGGCGCACATAAAATTTGCGACAGTATAAAATTAGTTTTTGAAAAATTTACTATAGAAAAGTCAATCCCTGGCGTAATTAAAATTTGTGACAGTATAAAATTATTTTTTGAATAATTTACTATAGAAAAGGCAATCCCTGGCGCACATAAAATTTGCGACAGTATAAAATTAGTTTTTGAATAATTTACTATAGAAAAGGCAATCCCTGGGATATTTAAAATTTGCGACAGTATAAAATTATTTTTTGAATAATTTACTATAGAAAAGTCAATCCCTGGCGCAATTAAAATTTGCGACAGTATAAAATTAGTTTTTGAATAATTTACTATAGAAAAGGCAATCCCTGGCGCAATTAAAATTTGTGACAGTTGAAAATTATTTTTTGAATAATTTACTATAGAAAAGGCAATCCCTGGCGCAATTAAAATTTGTGACAGTATAAAATTATTTTTTGAATAATTTACTATAGAAAAGTCAATCCCCTGGCGCAATTAAAATTTGTAACAGTTGAAAATTATTTTTTGAATAATTTACTATAGAAAAGTCAATCCCTGGCGCAATTAAAATTTGGGACAGTAGAAAATTATTTTTTGAATAATTTACTATAGAAAAGTCAATCCCTGGCGCAATTAAAATTTGCGACAGTAGAAAATTATTTTTTGAATAATTTACTATATAAAAGGCAATCCCTGGCGTAATTAAAATTTGCGACAGTATAAAATTAGTTTTTGAATAATTTACTATAGAAAAGGCAATCCCTGGCGTAATTAAAATTTGCGACAGTATAAAATTATTTTTTGAATAATTTACTATAGAAAAGTCAATCCCTGGCGCAATTAAAATTTGCGACAGTATAAAATTATTTTTTGAATAATTTACTATAGAAAAGTCAATCCCTGGCGTAATTAAAATTTGCGACAGTATAAAATTATTTTTTGAATAATTTACTATAAAAAAGTCAATCCCTGGCGCAATTAAAATTTGTGACAGTATAAAATTATTTTTTGAATAATTTACTATAGAAAAGGCAATCCCTGGCGTAATTAAAATTTGCGACAGTTGAAAATTAGTTTTTGAATAATTTACTATAGAAAAGTCAATCCCTGGCGTAATTAAAATTTGTGGACAGTTGAAAATTATTTTTTGAATAATTTACTATAGAAAAGGCAATCCCTGGCGCAATTAAAATTTGCGACAGTATAAAATTAGTTTTTGAAAAATTTACTATAGAAAAGGCAATCCCCTGGCGCACATAAAATTTGCGACAGTAAAAAATTAGTTTTTGAATAATTTACTGTAGAAAAGGCAATCCCTGGGATATTTAAAATTTGCGACAGTAGACAAATTATTTTTTGAATAATTTACTATAGAAAAGGCAATCCCTGGCGTAATTAAAATTTGCGACAGTATAAAATTATTTTTGAATAATTTACTATAGAAAAGGCAATCCCTGGGATATTTAAAATTTGCGACAGTAGAAAATTATTTTTTGAATAATTTACTATAGAAAAGGCAATCCCTGGCGCACATAAAATTTGCGACAGTAGAAAATTATTTTTTGAATAATTTACTATAGAAAAGTCAATCCCTGGCGCAATTAAAATTTGCGACAGTAGAAAATTATTTTTTGAATAATTTACTATAGAAAAGGCAATCCCTGGGATATTTAAAATTTGCGACAGTAGAAAACTATTTTTTGAATAATTTACTATAGAAAAGGCAATCCCTGGCGCACATAAAATTTGCGACAGTATAAAATTATTTTTTGAATAATTTACTATAGAAAAGTCAATCCCTGGCGCAATTAAAATTTGCGAGAGTATAAAATTATTTTTTGAATAATTTACTATAGAAAAGTCAATCCCTGGCGCAATTAAAATTTGCGACAGTATAAAATTATTTTTTGAATAATTTACTATAGAAAAGTCAATCCCTGGCGCAATTAAAATTTGCGACAGTATAAAATTATTTTTGAATAATTTACTATAGAAAAGTCAATCCCTGGCGCACATAAAATTTGCGACAGTATAAAATTATTTTTTGAAAAATTTACTATATAAAAGGCAATCCCTGGCGTAATTAAAATTTGCGACAGTATAAAATTATTTTTTGAATAATTTACTATAGAAAAGGCAATCCCTGGCGCAATTAAAATTTGCGACAGTAGAAAATTATTTTTTGAATAATTTACTATAGAAAAGGCAATCCCTGGCGCAATTAAAATTTGCGACAGTAGAAAATTATTTTTTGAATAATTTACTATAGAAAAGGCAATCCCTGGCGCAATTAAAATTTGTGACAGTATAAAATTAGTTTTTGAATAATTTACTATAGAAAAGGCAATCCCTGGCGCAATTAAAATTTGCGACAGTAGAAAATTATTTTTTGAATAATTTACTATAGAAAAGGCAATCCCTGGGATATTTAAAATTTGCGACAGTTGAAAATTAGTTTTTGAAAAATTTACTATATAAAAGGCAATCCCTGGGATATTTAAAATTTGCGACAGTATAAAATTAGTTTTTGAAAAATTTACTATATAAAAGTCAATCCCTGGCGCAATTAAAATTTGCGACAGTATAAAATTATTTTTTGAATAATTTACTATAGAAAAGGCAATCCCTGGCGCAATTAAAATTTGTGACAGTTGAAAATTATTTTTTGAATAATTTACTATAGAAAAGTCAATCCCTGGCGCAATTAAAATTTGTGACAGTTGAAAATTATTTTTTGAATAATTTACTATAGAAAAGTCAATCCCTGGCGTAATTAAAATTTGTGACAGTATAAAATTATTTTTTGAATAATTTACTATAGAAAAGGCAATCCCTGGCGCAATTAAAATTTGCGACAGTAGAAAATTATTTTTTGAATAATTTACTATAGAAAAGGCAATCCCTGGGATATTTAAAATTTGAGACAGTTGAAAATTAGTTTTTGAAAAATTTACTATATAAAAGGCAATCCCTGGGATATTTAAAATTTGCGACAGTATAAAATTAGTTTTTGAAAAATTTACTATATAAAAGTCAATCCCTGGCGTAATTAAAATTTGCGACAGTATAAAATTATTTTTTGAATAATTTACTATAGAAAAGGCAATCCCTGGCGCAATTAAAATTTGTGACAGTATAAAATTATTTTTTGAATAATTTACTATAGAAAAGGAAATCCCTGGCGTAATTAAAATTTGCGACAGTTGAAAATTAGTTTTTGAATAATTTACTATATAAAAGGCAATCCCTGGCGCAATTAAAATTTGTGACAGTATAAAATTATTTTTTGAATAATTTACTATAGAAAAGGCAATCCCTGGCGCAATTAAAATTTGTGACAGTTGAAAATTATTTTTTGAATAATTTACTATAGAAAAGTCAATCCCTGGCGCAATTAAAATTTGTGACAGTATAAAATTAGTTTTTGAATAATTTACTATAGAAAAGGCAATCCCTGGCGCACATAAAATTTGCGACAGTATAAAATTATTTTTTGAATAATTTACTATAGAAAAGGCAATCCCTGGCGTAATTAAAATTTGCGACAGTTGAAAATTATTTTTTGAATAATTTACTATAGAAAAGTCAATCCCTGGCGCAATTAAAATTTGCGACAGTATAAAATTATTTTTTGAATAATTTACTATATAAAAGGCAATCCCTGGCGTAATTAAAATTTGCGACAGTATAAAATTATTTTTTGAATAATTTACTATATAAAAGGCAATCCCTGGCGTAATTAAAATTTGTGACAGTATAAAATTATTTTTTGAATAATTTACTATAGAAAAGGCAATCCCTGGCGCACATAAAATTTGCGACAGTTGAAAATTATTTTTTGAATAATTTACTATAGAAAAGGCAATCCCTGGCGTAATTAAAATTTGTGACAGTATAAAATTAGTTATTGAAAAATTTACTATATAAAAAGGCAATCCCTGGGATATTTAAAATTTGCGACAGTTGAAAATTATTTTTTGAATAATTTACTATATAAAAGGCAATCCCTGGCGCAATTAAAATTTGTGACAGTTGAAAATTATTTTTTGAATAATTTACTATAGAAAAGGCAATCCCTGGCGCAATTAAAATTTGCGACAGTATAAAATTATTTTTTGAATAATTTACTATAGAAAAGTCAATCCCTGGCGCAATTAAAATTTGCGACAGTATAAAATTATTTTTTGAATAATTTACTATAGAAAAGGCAATCCCTGGCGCACATAAAATTTGCGACAGTTGAAAATTATTTTTTGAAAAATTTACTATAGAAAAGGCAATCCCTGGCGTAATTAAAATTTGCGACAGTATAAAATTATTTTTTGAATAATTTACTATAGAAAAGTCAATCCCTGGCGCAATTAAAATTTGTGACAGTTGAAAATTATTTTTTGAATAATTTACTATAGAAAAGGCAATCCCTGGCGCAATTAAAATTTGCGACAGTATAAAATTTTTCTTTTGAAAAATTTACTCTATAAAAGGCAATCCCTGGGATATTAAAATTTGCGACAGTTGAAAATTATTTTTTGAATAATTTACTATAGAAAAGGCAATCCCTGGCGCAATTAAAAATTTGCGACAGTATAAAATTATTTTTTGAATAATTTACTATAGAAAAGTCAATCCCTGGCGCAATTAAAATTTGTGACAGTTGAAAATTATTTTTTGAATAATTTACTATAGAAAAGGCAATCCCTGGCGCAATTAAAATTTGCGACAGTATAAAATTAGTTTTTGAAAAATTTACTATATAAAAGGCAATCCCTGGGATATTTAAAATTTGCGACAGTTGAAAAATTATTTTTTGAATAATTTACTATATAAAAGGCAATCCCTGGCGCAATTAAAATTTGTGACAGTTGAAAAATTATTTTTTGAATAATTTACTATAGAAAAGGCTATCCCTGGCGCAATTAAAATTTGCGACAGTATAAAATTATTTTTTGAATAATTTACTATAGAAAAGGCAATCCCTGGCGCAATTAAAATTTGCGACAGTATAAAATTATTTTTTGAATAATTTACTATAGAAAAGTCAATCCCTGGCGCAATTAAAATTTGCGACAGTATAAAATTATTTTTTGAATAATTTACTATAGAAAAGGCAATCCCTGGCGTAATTAAAATTTGCGACAGTATAAAATTAGTTTTTGAAAAATTTACTATATAAAAGGCAATCCCTGGCGTAATTAAAATTTGCGACAGTATAAAATTATTTTTTGAATAATTTACTATAGAAAAGGCAATCCCTGGCGCAATTAAAATTTGTGACAGTATAAAATTATTTTTTGAATAATTTACTATAGAAAAGGAAATCCCTGGCGTAATTAAAATTTGCGACAGTTGAAAATTAGTTTTTGAATAATTTACTATATAAAAGGCAATCCCTGGCGCAATTAAAATTTGTGACAGTATAAAATTATTTTTTGAATAATTTACTATAGAAAAGGCAATCCCTGGCGCAATTAAAATTTGTGACAGTTGAAAATTATTTTTTGAATAATTTACTATAGAAAAGTCAATCCCTGGCGCAATTAAAATTTGTGACAGTATAAAATTAGTTTTTGAATAATTTACTATAGAAAAGGCAATCCCTGGCGCACATAAAAATTTGCGACAGTATAAAAATTATTTTTTGAATAATTTACTATAGAAAAGGCAATCCCTGGCGTAATTAAAATTTGCGACAGTTGAAAATTATTTTTTGAATAATTTACTATAGAAAAGTCAATCCCTGGCGCAATTAAAATTTGCGACAGTATAAAATTATTTTTTGAATAATTTACTATATAAAAGGCAATCCCTGGCGTAATTAAAATTTGCGACAGTATAAAATTATTTTTTGAATAATTTACTATATAAAAGGCAATCCCTGGCGTAATTAAAATTTGTGACAGTATAAAATTATTTTTTGAATAATTTACTATAGAAAAGGCAATCCCTGGCGCAATTAAAATTTGCGACAGTATAAAATTAGTTTTTGAAAAATTTACTATATAAAAGGCAATCCCTGGGATATTTAAAATTTGCGACAGTTGAAAATTATTTTTTGAATAATTTACTATATAAAAGGCAATCCCTGGCGCAATTAAAATTTGTGACAGTTGAAAATTATTTTTTGAATAATTTACTATAGAAAAGGCTATCCCTGGCGCAATTAAAATTTGCGACAGTATAAAATTATTTTTTGAATAATTTACTATAGAAAAGGCAATCCCTGGCGCAATTAAAATTTGCGACAGTATAAAATTATTTTTTGAATAATTTACTATAGAAAAGTCAATCCCTGGCGCAATTAAAATTTGCGACAGTATAAAATTATTTTTTGAATAATTTACTATAGAAAAGTCAATCCCTGGCGCAATTAAAATTTGCGACAGTATAAAATTAGTTTTTGAAAAATTTACTATATAAAAGGCAATCCCTGGGATATTTAAAATTTGCGACAGTATAAAATTATTTTTTGAATAATTTACTATAGAAAAGGCAATCCCTGGCGCACATAAAATTTGTGACAGTTGAAAATTATTTTTTGAATAATTTACTATATAAAAGGCAATCCCTGGCGCAATTAAAATTTGTGACAGTTGAAAATTATTTTTTGAATAATTTACTATAGAAAAGGCAATCCCTGGCGCAATTAAAATTTGCGACAGTATAAAATTATTTTTTGAATAATTTACTATAGAAAAGTCAATCCCTGGCGCAATTAAAATTTGCGACAGTATAAAATTATTTTTTGAATAATTTACTATAGAAAAGTCAATCCCTGGCGCAATTAAAATTTGTGACAGTTGAAAATTATTTTTTGAATAATTTACTATAGAAAAGTCAATCCCTGGCGCAATTAAAATTTGTGACAGTTGAAAATTATTTTTTGAATAATTTACTATAGAAAAGGCAATCCCTGGCGCAATTAAAATTTGTGACAGTTGAAAATTATTTTTTGAATAATTTACTATAGAAAAGGCAATCCCTGGCGCACATAAAATTTGCGACAGTTGAAAATTATTTTTTGAATAATTTACTATAGAAAAGGCAATCCCTGGCGCACATAAAATTTGCGACAGTAAAAAAATTAGTTTTTGAATAATTTACTATAGAAAAGTCAATCCCTGGCGTAATTAAAATTTGCGACAGTTGAAAATCAGTTTTTGAATAATTTACTATAGAAAAGTCAATCCCTGGCGCAATTAAAATTTGCGACAGTATAAAATTATTTTTTGAATAATTTACTATAGAAAAGTCAATCCCTGGCGTAATTAAAATTTGCGACAGTTGAAAATTAGTTTTTGAATAATTTACTATAGAAAAGTCAATCCCTGGCGCACATAAAATTTGCGACAGTAAAAAATTATTTTTTGAATAATTTACTATAGAAAAGGCAATCCCTGGCGCAATTAAAATTTGCGACAGTTGAAAATTAGTTTTTGAATAATTTACTATAGAAAAGGCAATCCCTGGCGTAATTAAAATTTGCGACAGTATAAAATTAGTTTTTGAAAAATTTACTATATAAAAGGCAATCCCTGGGATATTTAAAATTTGCGACAGTATAAAATTAGTTTTTGAAAAATTTACTATAGAAAAGGCAATCCCTGGCGCAATTAAAATTTGTGACAGTATAAAATTATTTTTTGAATAATTTACTATAGAAAAGGCAATCCCTGGCGCACATAAAATTTGTGACAGTTGAAAATTATTTTTTGAATAATTTACTATAGAAAAGTCAATCCCTGGCGCAATTAAAATTTGTGACAGTAAAAAATTAGTTTTTGAATAATTTACTATAGAAAAGGCAATCCCTGGCGCAATTAAAATTTGCGACAGTTGAAAATTATTTTTTGAATAATTTACTATAGAAAAGTCAATCCCTGGCGTAATTAAAATTTGTGACAGTTGAAAATTATTTTTTGAATAATTTACTATAGAAAAGTCAATCCCTGGCGTAATTAAAATTTGTGACAGTTGAAAATTATTTTTTGAATAATTTACTATAGAAAAGTCAATCCCTGGCGCAATTAAAATTTGCGACAGTATAAAATTATTTTTTGAATAATTTACTATAGAAAAGGCAATCCCTGGCGCAATTAAAATTTGTGACAGTTGAAAATTATTTTTTGAATAATTTACTATAGAAAAGGTCAATCCCTGGCGCACATAAAATTTGTGACAGTATAAAATTATTTTTTGAATAATTTACTATAGAAAAGGCAATCCCTGGCGCAATTAAAATTTGTGACAGTTGAAAATTATTTTTTGAAAAATTTACTATAGAAAAGGCAATCCCTGGCGCAATTAAAATTTGTGACAGTTGAAATTATTTTTTGAATAATTTACTATATAAAAGGCAATCCCTGGCGCACATAAAATTTGTGACAGTTGAAAATTATTTTTTGAATAATTTACTATAGAAAAGGCAATCCCTGGCGCAATTAAAATTTGTGACAGTTGAAAATTATTTTTTGAATAATTTACTATATAAAAGGCAATCCCTGGCGCACATAAAATTTGTGACAGTATAAAATTAGTTTTTGAATAATTTACTATAGAAAAGGCAATCCCTGGCGCAATTAAAATTTGTGACAGTTGAAAATTATTTTTTGAAAAATTTACTATAGAAAAGGCAATCCCTGGCGCAATTAAAATTTGTGACAGTTGAAAATTATTTTTTGAATAATTTACTGTAGAAAAGGCAATCCCTGGCGCAATTAAAATTTGTGACAGTTGAAAATTATTTTTTGAATAATTTACTATAGAAAAGTCAATCCCTGGCGCAATTAAAATTTGTGACAGTATAAAATTAGTTTTTGAATAATTTACTATAGAAAAGGCAATCCCGCAATTAAAATTTGTGACAGTTGAAAATTATTTTTTGAATAATTTACTATATAAGAGGCAATCCCTGGCGCACATAAAATTTGTGACAGTTGAAAATTATTTTTTGAATAATTTACTATAGAAAAGGCAATCCCTGGCGCAATTAAAATTTGTGACAGTTGAAAATTATTTTTTGAATAATTTACTATAGAAAAGTCAATCCCTGGCGTAATTAAAATTTGTGACAGTATAAAATTATTTTTTGAAAAATTTACTATAGAAAAGGCAATCCCTGGCGTAATTAAAATTTGCGACAGTATAAAATTATTTTTTGAATAATTTACTATAGAAAAGGCAATCCCTGGCGCACATAAAATTTGCGACAGTATAAAATTATTTTTTGAATAATTTACTATAGAAAAGTCAATCCCTGGCGCAATTAAAATTTGTGACAGTTGAAAATTATTTTTTGAATAATTTACTATAGAAAAGGCAATCCCTGGCGCAATTAAAATTTGCGACAGTATAAAATTAGTTTTTGAAAAATTTACTATAGAAAAGGCAATCCCTGGCGCAATTAAAATTTGCGACAGTATAAAATTATTTTTTGAATAATTTACTATAGAAAAGTCAATCCCTGGCGCAATTAAAATTTGTGACAGTTGAAAATTATTTTTTGAATAATTTACTATATAAAAGGCAATCCCTGGCGCACATAAAATTTGCGACAGTTGAAAATTATTTTTTGAAAAATTTACTATATAAAAGGCAATCCCTGGCGTAATTAAAATTTGCGACAGTATAAAATTATTTTTTGAATAATTTACTATAGAAAAGGCAATCCCTGGCGCAATTAAAATTTGTGACAGTTGAAAATTATTTTTTGAATAATTTACTATAGAAAAGTCAATCCCTGGCGCAATTAAAATTTGCGACAGTTGAAAATTATTTTTTGAATAATTTACTATAGAAAAGGCAATCCCTGGCGCAATTAAAATTTGTGACAGTATAAAATTATTTTTTGAATAATTTACTATAGAAAAGTCAATCCCTGGGATATTTAAAATTTGCGACAGTATAAAATTAGTTTTTGAAAAATTTACTATAGAAAAGGCAATCCCTGGGATATTTAAAATTTGCGACAGTATAAAATTAGTTTTTGAATAATTTACTATAGAAAAGGCAATCCCTGGCGCAATTAAAATTTGTGACAGTTGAAAATTAGTTTTTGAAAAATTTACTATAGAAAAGGCAATCCCTGGCGCAATTAAAATTTGTGACAGTTGAAAATTAGTTTTTGAAAAATTTACTATATAAAAGGCAATCCCTGGCGTAATTAAAATTTGCGACAGTATAAAATTATTTTTTGAATAATTTACTATAGAAAAGGCAATCCCTGGCGTAATTAAAATTTGCGACAGTATAAAATTATTTTTTGAATAATTTACTATAGAAAAGGCAATCCCTGGCGTAATTAAAATTTGCGACAGTATAAAATTAGTTTTTGAATAATTTACTATAGAAAAGGCAATCCCTGGCGTAATTAAAATTTGCGACAGTATAAAATTATTTTTTGAATAATTTACTATAGAAAAGGCAATCCCTGGCGCAATTAAAATTTGTGACAGTTGAAAATTATTTTTTGAATAATTTACTATAGAAAAGGCAATCCCTGGCGCAATTAAAATTTGCGACAGTATAAAATTAGTTTTTGAAAAATTTACTATAGAAAAGGCAATCCCTGGCGCACATAAAATTTGCGACAGTATAAAATTATTTTTTGAATAATTTACTATAGAAAAGTCAATCCCTGGCGCAATTAAAATTTGTGACAGTTGAAAATTATTTTTTGAATAATTTACTATATAAAAGGCAATCCCTGGCGCACATAAAATTTGCGACAGTTGAAAATTATTTTTTGAAAAATTTACTATATAAAAGGCAATCCCTGGCGTAATTAAAATTTGCGACAGTAGAAAATTATTTTTTGAATAATTTACTATAGAAAAGGCAATCCCTGGCGCACATAAAATTTGCGACAGTATAAAATTATTTTTTGAATAATTTACTATAGAAAAGGCAATCCCTGGCGTAATTAAAATTTGCGACAGTATAAAATTATTTTTTGAATAATTTACTATAGAAAAGGCAATCCCTGGCGCAATTAAAATTTGTGACAGTATAAAATTATTTTTTGAATAATTTACTATATAAAAGGCAATCCCTGGCGCAATTAAAATTTGCGACAGTATAAAATTAGTTTTTGAAAAATTTACTATAGAAAAGTCAATCCCTGGCGCACATAAAATTTGCGACAGTATAAAATTATTTTTTGAATAATTTACTATATAAAAGTCAATCCCTGGCGCAATTAAAATTTGCGACAGTAGAAAATTATTTTTTGAATAATTTACTATAGAAAAGGCAATCCCTGGCGTAATTAAAATTTGCGACAGTATAAAATTATTTTTTGAATAATTTACTATAGAAAAGGCAATCCCTGGGATATTTAAAATTTGTGACAATTGAAAATTATTTTTTGAATAATTTACTATAGAAAAGGCAATCCCTGGCGCACATAAAATTTGTGACAGTATAAAATTATTTTTTGAATAATTTACTATATAAAAGGCAATCCCTGGCGCAATTAAAATTTGTGACAGTTGAAAATTATTTTTTGAATAATTTACTATAGAAAAGGCAATCCCTGGCGCACATAAAATTTGCGACAGTAGAAAATTATTTTTTGAATAATTTACTATAGAAAAGGCAATCCCTGGCGCACATAAAATTTGCGACAGTATAAAATTATTTTTTGAATAATTTACTATAGAAAAGGCAATCCCTGGCGTAATTAAAATTTGCGACAGTATAAAATTAGTTTTTGAATAATTTACTATAGAAAAGGCAATCCCTGGCGTAATTAAAATTTGCGACAGTATAAAATTATTTTTTGAATAATTTACTATAGAAAAGGCAATCCCTGGCGTAATTAAAATTTGCGACAGTATAAAATTAGTTTTTGAATAATTTACTATAGAAAAGGCAATCCCTGGCGCACATAAAATTTGCGACAGTATAAAATTATTTTTTGAATAATTTACTATAGAAAAGGCAATCCCTGGCGTAATTAAAATTTGCGACAGTATAAAATTAGTTTTTGAATAATTTACTATAGAAAAGGCAATCCCTGGCGCAATTAAAATTTGTGACAGTTGAAAATTATTTTTTGAATAATTTACTATAGAAAAGGCAATCCCTGGCGCACATAAAATTTGCGACAGTATAAAATTAGTTTTTGAATAATTTACTATAGAAAAGGCAATCCCTGGCGCACATAAAATTTGTGACAGTTGAAAATTATTTTTTGAATAATTTACTATAGAAAAGGCAATCCCTGGCGCAATTAAAATTTGCGACAGTATAAAATTAGTTTTTGAAAAATTTACTATAGAAAAGGCAATCCCTGGCGTAATTAAAATTTGCGACAGTATAAAATTATTTTTTGAATAATTTACTATAGAAAAGGCAATCCCTGGCGCACATAAAATTTGTGACAGTTGAAAATTATTTTTTGAATAATTTACTATAGAAAAGGCAATCCCTGGCGCAATTAAAATTTGTGACAGTTGAAAATTATTTTTTGAATAATTTACTATAGAAAAGGCAATCCCTGGCGCACATAAAATTTGTGACAGTTGAAAATTATTTTTTGAATAATTTACTATAGAAAAGTCAATCCCTGGCGTAATTAAAATTTGCGACAGTTGAAAATTATTTTTTGAATAATTTACTATAGAAAAGTCAATCCCTGGCGCAATTAAAATTTGTGACAGTAGAAAATTATTTTTTGAATAATTTACTATAGAAAAGGCAATCCCTGGCGTAATTAAAATTTGCGACAGTATAAAATTAGTTTTTGAATAATTTACTATAGAAAAGGCAATCCCTGGCGCAATTAAAATTTGTGACAGTTGAAAATTATTTTTTGAATAATTTACTATAGAAAAGTCAATCCCTGGCGCAATTAAAATTTGCGACAGTATAAAATTAGTTTTTGAATAATTTACTATAGAAAAGGCAATCCCTGGCGCACATAAAATTTGCGACAGTTGAAAATTATTTTTTGAATAATTTACTATAGAAAAGGCAATCCCTGGCGCACATAAAATTTGCGACAGTATAAAATTATTTTTTGAATAATTTACTATAGAAAAGGCAATCCCTGGCGCAATTAAAATTTGCGACAGTATAAAATTAGTTTTTGAATAATTTACTATAGAAAAGGCAATCCCTGGCGCACATAAAATTTGCGACAGTATAAAATTATTTTTTGAATAATTTACTATAGAAAAGGCAATCCCTGGCGCACATAAAATTTGCGACAGTATAAAATTAGTTTTTGAATAATTTACTATAGAAAAGGCAATCCCTGGCGTAATTAAAATTTGCGACAGTATAAAATTAGTTTTTGAATAATTTACTATAGAAAAGGCAATCCCTGGCGTAATTAAAATTTGCGACAGTATAAAATTATTTTTTGAATAATTTACTATAGAAAAGGCAATCCCTGGCGCAATTAAAATTTGCGACAGTATAAAATTAGTTTTTGAATAATTTACTATAGAAAAGGCAATCCCTGGCGCACATAAAATTTGTGACAGTTGAAAATTATTTTTTGAATAATTTACTATAGAAAAGGCAATCCCTGGCGCAATTAAAATTTGTGACAGTTGAAAATTATTTTTTGAATAATTTACTATAGAAAAGGCAATCCCTGGCGCACATAAAATTTGCGACAGTTGAAAATTATTTTTTGAAAAATTTACTATATAAAAGGCAATCCCTGGCGTAATTAAAATTTGCGACAGTTGAAAATTATTTTTTGAATAATTTACTATAGAAAAGTCAATCCCTGGCGCAATTAAAATTTGTGACAGTAGAAAATTATTTTTTGAATAATTTACTATAGAAAAGGCAATCCCTGGCGTAATTAAAATTTGCGACAGTATAAAATTAGTTTTTGAATAATTTACTATAGAAAAGGCAATCCCTGGCGCAATTAAAATTTGTGACAGTTGAAAATTATTTTTTGAATAATTTACTATAGAAAAGTCAATCCCTGGCGCAATTAAAATTTGCGACAGTATAAAATTAGTTTTTGAATAATTTACTATAGAAAAGGCAATCCCTGGCGCACATAAAATTTGCGACAGTTGAAAATTAGTTTTTGAAAAATTTACTATAGAAAAGGCAATCCCTGGCGCACATAAAATTTGCGACAGTAGAAAATTATTTTTTGAATAATTTACTATAGAAAAGGCAATCCCTGGCGCAATTAAAATTTGTGACAGTAGAAAATTATTTTTTGAATAATTTACTATAGAAAAGTCAATCCCTGGCGCAATTAAAATTTGTGACAGTTGAAAATTATTTTTTGAATAATTTACTATATAAAAGGCAATCCCTGGCGCACATAAAATTTGTGACAGTTGAAAATTATTTTTTGAATAATTTACTATAGAAAAGTCAATCCCTGGCGCAATTAAAATTTGTGACAGTTGAAAATTATTTTTTGAATAATTTACTATAGAAAAGTCAATCCCTGGCGCAATTAAAATTTGTGACAGTTGAAAATTATTTTTTGAATAATTTACTATAGAAAAGGCAATCCCTGGCGCACATAAAATTTGTGACAGTTGAAAATTATTTTTTGAATAATTTACTATAGAAAAGTCAATCCCTGGCGTAATTAAAATTTGCGACAGTTGAAAATTATTTTTTGAATAATTTACTATAGAAAAGTCAATCCCTGGCGCAATTAAAATTTGTGACAGTAGAAAATTATTTTTTGAATAATTTACTATAGAAAAGGCAATCCCTGGCGTAATTAAAATTTGCGACAGTATAAAATTAGTTTTTGAATAATTTACTATAGAAAAGGCAATCCCTGGCGCAATTAAAATTTGTGACAGTTGAAAATTATTTTTTGAATAATTTACTATAGAAAAGTCAATCCCTGGCGCAATTAAAATTTGTGACAGTTGAAAATTATTTTTTGAATAATTTACTATAGAAAAGGCAATCCCTGGCGCAATTAAAATTTGTGACAGTTGAAAATTATTTTTTGAATAATTTACTATAGAAAAGGCAATCCCTGGCGCTATTAAAATTTGTGACAGTTGAAAATTATTTTTTGAATAATTTACTATAGAAAAGGCAATCCCTGGCGCAATTAAAATTTGTGACAGTTGAAAATTATTTTTTGAATAATTTACTATAGAAAAGTCAATCCCTGGCGTAATTAAAATTTGCGACAGTATAAAATTATTTTTTGAATAATTTACTATAGAAAAGGCAATCCCTGGCGTAATTAAAATTTGCGACAGTATAAAATTATTTTTTGAATAATTTACTATAGAAAAGGCAATCCCTGGCGCAATTAAAATTTGTGACAGTTGAAAATTATTTTTTGAATAATTTACTATAGAAAAGTCAATCCCTGGCGCAATTAAAATTTGTGACAGTTGAAAATTATTTTTTGAATAATTTACTATAGAAAAGGCAATCCCTGGCGCAATTAAAATTTGTGACAGTTGAAAATTATTTTTTGAATAATTTACTATAGAAAAGGCAATCCCTGGCGCACATAAAATTTGCGACAGTTGAAAATTATTTTTTGAATAATTTACTATAGAAAAGGCAATCCCTGGCGCAATTAAAATTTGCGACAGTATAAAATTATTTTTTGAATAATTTACTATAGAAAAGTCAATCCCTGGCGCAATTAAAATTTGTGACAGTAGAAAATTATTTTTTGAATAATTTACTATAGAAAAGTCAATCCCTGGCGCAATTAAAATTTGTGACAGTATAAAATTATTTTTTGAATAATTTACTATATAAAAGGCAATCCCTGGCGTAATTAAAATTTGCGACAGTATAAAATTAGTTTTTGAAAAATTTACTATATAAAAGGCAATCCCTGGCGTAATTAAAATTTGCGACAGTATAAAATTATTTTTTGAATAATTTACTATAGAAAAGGCAATCCCTGGCGCAATTAAAATTTGTGACAGTATAAAATTAGTTTTTGAATAATTTACTATAGAAAAGGCAATCCCTGGCGCAATTAAAATTTGCGACAGTATAAAATTATTTTTTGAATAATTTACTATATAAAAGTCAATCCCTGGCGCAATTAAAATTTGTGACAGTATAAAATTAGTTTTTGAATAATTTACTATAGAAAAGTCAATCCCTGGCGCACATAAAATTTGTGACAGTTGAAAATTATTTTTTGAATAATTTACTATAGAAAAGGCAATCCCTGGCGCACATAAAATTTGCGACAGTATAAAATTAGTTTTTGAATAATTTACTATAGAAAAGGCAATCCCTGGCGCAATTAAAATTTGTGACAGTTGAAAATTATTTTTTGAATAATTTACTATAGAAAAGGCAATCCCTGGCGCACATAAAATTTGCGACAGTATAAAATTATTTTTTGAATAATTTACTATAGAAAAGGCAATCCCTGGCGCACATAAAATTTGCGACAGTATAAAATTATTTTTTGAATAATTTACTATATAAAAGTCAATCCCTGGCGCAATTAAAATTTGCGACAGTAGAAAATTATTTTTTGAATAATTTACTATAGAAAAGGCAATCCCTGGCGCAATTAAAATTTGTGACAGTTGAAAATTATTTTTTGAATAATTTACTATAGAAAAGTCAATCCCTGGCGCAATTAAAATTTGTGACAGTTGAAAATTATTTTTTGAATAATTTACTATAGAAAAGGCAATCCCTGGCGCAATTAAAATTTGTGACAGTTGAAAATTATTTTTTGAATAATTTACTATAGAAAAGGCAATCCCTGGCGCAATTAAAATTTGCGACAGTATAAAATTATTTTTTGAATAATTTACTATAGAAAAGGCAATCCCTGGCGCAATTAAAATTTGCGACAGTATAAAATTATTTTTTGAATAATTTACTATAGAAAAGTCAATCCCTGGCGCAATTAAAATTTGTGACAGTTGAAAATTAGTTTTTGAAAAATTTACTATATAAAAGGCAATCCCTGGCGTAATTAAAATTTGCGACAGTATAAAATTAGTTTTTGAAAAATTTACTATATAAAAGGCAATCCCTGGCGTAATTAAAATTTGCGACAGTATAAAATTATTTTTTGAATAATTTACTATAGAAAAGGCAATCCCTGGCGCAATTAAAATTTGTGACAGTATAAAATTATTTTTTGAATAATTTACTATAGAAAAGGCAATCCCTGGCGCAATTAAAATTTGTGACAGTTGAAAATTATTTTTTGAATAATTTACTATAGAAAAGGCAATCCCTGGCGCAATTAAAATTTGTGACAGTTGAAAATTATTTTTTGAATAATTTACTATAGAAAAGTCAATCCCTGGCGCAATTAAAATTTGTGACAGTATAAAATTATTTTTTGAATAATTTACTATAGAAAAGGCAATCCCTGGCGCACATAAAATTTGCGACAGTATAAAATTAGTTTTTGAATAATTTACTATAGAAAAGGCAATCCCTGGCGCAATTAAAATTTGTGACAGTTGAAAATTATTTTTTGAATAATTTACTATAGAAAAGGCAATCCCTGGCGCACATAAAATTTGCGACAGTATAAAATTATTTTTTGAATAATTTACTATAGAAAAGGCAATCCCTGGCGCACATAAAATTTGCGACAGTATAAAATTATTTTTTGAATAATTTACTATATAAAAGTCAATCCCTGGCGCAATTAAAATTTGCGACAGTAGAAAATTATTTTTTGAATAATTTACTATAGAAAAGGCAATCCCTGGCGCAATTAAAATTTGTGACAGTTGAAAATTATTTTTTGAATAATTTACTATAGAAAAGTCAATCCCTGGCGCAATTAAAATTTGTGACAGTTGAAAATTATTTTTTGAATAATTTACTATAGAAAAGGCAATCCCTGGCGCAATTAAAATTTGTGACAGTTGAAAATTATTTTTTGAATAATTTACTATAGAAAAGGCAATCCCTGGCGCAATTAAAATTTGCGACAGTATAAAATTATTTTTTGAATAATTTACTATAGAAAAGGCAATCCCTGGCGCAATTAAAATTTGCGACAGTATAAAATTATTTTTTGAATAATTTACTATAGAAAAGTCAATCCCTGGCGCAATTAAAATTTGTGACAGTTGAAAATTAGTTTTTGAAAAATTTACTATATAAAAGGCAATCCCTGGCGTAATTAAAATTTGCGACAGTATAAAATTAGTTTTTGAAAAATTTACTATATAAAAGGCAATCCCTGGCGTAATTAAAATTTGCGACAGTATAAAATTATTTTTTGAATAATTTACTATAGAAAAGGCAATCCCTGGCGCAATTAAAATTTGTGACAGTATAAAATTATTTTTTGAATAATTTACTATAGAAAAGGCAATCCCTGGCGCAATTAAAATTTGTGACAGTTGAAAATTATTTTTTGAATAATTTACTATAGAAAAGGCAATCCCTGGCGCAATTAAAATTTGTGACAGTTGAAAATTATTTTTTGAATAATTTACTATAGAAAAGTCAATCCCTGGCGCAATTAAAATTTGTGACAGTATAAAATTATTTTTTGAATAATTTACTATAGAAAAGGCAATCCCTGGCGCACATAAAATTTGCGACAGTATAAAATTAGTTTTTGAATAATTTACTATAGAAAAGGCAATCCCTGGCGCACATAAAATTTGTGACAGTTGAAAATTATTTTTTGAATAATTTACTATATAAAAGGCAATCCCTGGCGCACATAAAATTTGTGACAGTTGAAAATTATTTTTTGAATAATTTACTATAGAAAAGGCAATCCCTGGCGCAATTAAAATTTGCGACAGTATAAAATTATTTTTTGAATAATTTACTATAGAAAAGGCAATCCCTGGCGTAATTAAAATTTGTGACAGTTGAAAATTATTTTTTGAATAATTTACTATAGAAAAGTCAATCCCTGGCGCAATTAAAATTTGTGACAGTTGAAAATTATTTTTTGAATAATTTACTATAGAAAAGTCAATCCCTGGCGCAATTAAAATTTGTGACAGTTGAAAATTAGTTTTTGAAAAATTTACTATAGAAAAGGCAATCCCTGGGATATTTAAAATTTGCGACAGTATAAAATTAGTTTTTGAAAAATTTACTATAGAAAAGTCAATCCCTGGCGCACATAAAATTTGCGACAGTATAAAATTATTTTTTGAATAATTTACTATAGAAAAGGCAATCCCTGGCGTAATTAAAATTTGCGACAGTATAAAATTAGTTTTTGAATAATTTACTATAGAAAAGGCAATCCCTGGCGCACATAAAATTTGTGACAGTTGAAAATTATTTTTTGAATAATTTACTATAGAAAAGGCAATCCCTGGCGCAATTAAAATTTGCGACAGTATAAAATTATTTTTTGAATAATTTACTATAGAAAAGGCAATCCCTGGCGTAATTAAAATTTGTGACAGTTGAAAATTATTTTTTGAATAATTTACTATAGAAAAGTCAATCCCTGGCGCAATTAAAATTTGTGACAGTTGAAAATTATTTTTTGAATAATTTACTATAGAAAAGTCAATCCCTGGCGCAATTAAAATTTGCGACAGTTGAAAATTATTTTTTGAATAATTTACTATAAAAAAGGCAATCCCTGGCGCAATTAAAATTTGCGACAGTATAAAATTAGTTTTTGAAAAATTTACTATAGAAAAGGCAATCCCTGGCGCACATAAAATTTGCGACAGTATAAAATTATTTTTTGAATAATTTACTATATAAAAGGCAATCCCTGGCGTAATTAAAATTTGCGACAGTATAAAATTATTTTTTGAATAATTTACTATAGAAAAGTCAATCCCTGGCGCAATTAAAATTTGTGACAGTTGAAAATTATTTTTTGAATAATTTACTATAGAAAAGGCAATCCCTGGCGCACATAAAATTTGTGACAGTTGAAAATTATTTTTTGAATAATTTACTATAGAAAAGGCAATCCCTGGCGCACATAAAATTTGCGACAGTATAAAATTATTTTTTGAAAAATTTACTATAGAAAAGGCAATCCCTGGCGCAATTAAAATTTGTGACAGTATAAAATTATTTTTTGAATAATTTACTATATAAATGGCAATCCCTGGCGTAATTAAAATTTGCGACAGTATAAAATTATTTTTTGAATAAATTACTATAGAAAAGTCAATCCCTGGCGCAATTAAAATTTGCGAAAGTTGAAAATTAGTTTTTGAATAATTTACTATAGAAAAGTCAATCCCTGGCGCAATTAAAATTTGTGACAGTTGAAAATTATTTTTTGAATAATTTACTATAGAAAAGGCAATCCCTGGCGCAATTAAAATTTGTGACAGTTGAAAATTATTTTTTGAAAAATTTACTATAGAAAAGGCAATCCCTGGCGCAATTAAAATTTGTGACAGTTGAAAATTATTTTTTGAATAATTTACTGTAGAAAAGGCAATCCCTGGCGCAATTAAAATTTGTGACAGTTGAAAATTATTTTTTGAATAATTTACTATAGAAAAGGCAATCCCTGGCGCACATAAAATTTGTGACAGTATAAAATTATTTTTTGAATAATTTACTATAGAAAAGGCAATCCCTGGCGCAATTAAAATTTGTGACAGTTGAAAATTATTTTTTGAATAATTTACTATAGAAAAGGCAATCCCTGGCGCAATTAAAATTTGTGACAGTTGAAAATTATTTTTTGAATAATTTACTATAGAAAAGGCAATCCCTGGCGTAATTAAAATTTGCGACAGTTGAAAATTATTTTTTGAATAATTTACTATAGAAAAGGCAATCCCTGGCGCAATTAAAATTTGCGACAGTATAAAATTATTTTTTGAATAATTTACTATAGAAAAGTCAATCCTTGGCGCAATTAAAATTTGTGACAGTTGAAAATTATTTTTTGAATAATTTACTATAGAAAAGGCAATCCCTGGCGCACATAAAATTTGCGACAGTATAAAATTAGTTTTTGAATAATTTACTATAGAAAAGGCAATCCCTGGCGCACATAAAATTTGTGACAGTTGAAAATTATTTTTTGAATAATTTACTATAGAAAAGGCAATCCCTGGCGCACATAAAATTTGTGACAGTTGAAAATTATTTTTTGAATAATTTACTATAGAAAAGGCAATCCCTGGCGCACATAAAATTTGTGACAGTTGAAAATTATTTTTTGAATAATTTACTATAGAAAAGGCAATCCCTGGCGCACATAAAATTTGTGACAGTTGAAAATTATTTTTTGAATAATTTACTATAGAAAAGGCAATCCCTGGCGCAATTAAAATTTGCGACAGTAGAAAATTATTTTTTGAATAATTTACTATAGAAAAGGCAATCCCTGGCGTAATTAAAATTTGCGACAGTATAAAATTAGTTTTTGAAAAATTTACTATAGAAAAGGCAATCCCTGGCGCAATTAAAATTTGTGACAGTAGAAAATTATTTTTTGAATAATTTACTATAGAAAAGTCAATCCCTGGCGCAATTAAAATTTGTGACAGTTGAAAATTATTTTTTGAATAATTTACTATAGAAAAGGCAATCCCTGGCGCAATTAAAATTTGTGACAGTTGAAAATTATTTTTTGAATAATTTACTATAGAAAAGGCAATCCCTGGCGCAATTAAAATTTGCGACAGTATAAAATTATTTTTTGAATAATTTACTATAGAAAAGTCAATCCCTGGCGCAATTAAAATTTGTGACAGTTGAAAATTATTTTTTGAATAATTTACTATAGAAAAGGCAATCCCTGGCGCAATTAAAATTTGCGACAGTAGAAAATTATTTTTTGAATAATTTACTATAGAAAAGGCAATCCCTGGCGCAATTAAAATTTGCGACAGTATAAAATTATTTTTTGAATAATTTACTATAGAAAAGGCAATCCCTGGCGCAATTAAAATTTGTGACAGTATAAAATTATTTTTTGAATAATTTACTATAGAAAAGGCAATCCCTGGCGCACATAAAATTTGCGACAGTATAAAATTAGTTTTTGAAAAATTTACTATATAAAAGGCAATCCCTGGCGTAATTAAAATTTGCGACAGTATAAAATTATTTTTTGAATAATTTACTATAGAAAAGTCAATCCCTGGCGCAATTAAAATTTGTGACAGTTGAAAATTATTTTTTGAATAATTTACTATAGAAAAGGCAATCCCTGGCGCACATAAAATTTGTGACAGTTGAAAATTATTTTTTGAATAATTTACTATAGAAAAGGCAATCCCTGGCGCACATAAAATTTGCGACAGTATAAAATTATTTTTTGAATAATTTACTATAGAAAAGGCAATCCCTGGCGCACATAAAATTTGTGACAGTTGAAAATTATTTTTTGAATAATTTACTATAGAAAAGGCAATCCCTGGGATATTTAAAATTTGTGACAGTTGAAAATTATTTTTTGAATAATTTACTATAGAAAAGGCAATCCCTGGCGCAATTAAAATTTGCGACAGTAGAAAATTATTTTTTGAATAATTTACTATAGAAAAGGCAATCCCTGGCGCAATTAAAATTTGTGACAGTTGAAAATTATTTTTTGAATAATTTACTATAGAAAAGTCAATCCCTGGCGCAATTAAAATTTGTGACAGTTGAAAATTAGTTTTTGAATAATTTACTATAGAAAAGGCAATCCCTGGCGCAATTAAAATTTGTGACAGTATAAAATTATTTTTTGAATAATTTACTATAGAAAAGGCAATCCCTGGCGCAATTAAAATTTGTGACAGTTGAAAATTATTTTTTGAATAATTTACTATAGAAAAGTCAATCCCTGGCGCAATTAAAATTTGCGACAGTAGAAAATTATTTTTTGAATAATTTACTATAGAAAAGGCAATCCCTGGCGCAATTAAAATTTGCGACAGTATAAAATTAGTTTTTGAAAAATTTACTATATAAAAGGCAATCCCTGGGATATTTAAAATTTGCGACAGTATAAAATTATTTTTTGAATAATTTACTATAGAAAAGTCAATCCCTGGCGCAATTAAAATTTGTGACAGTTGAAAATTATTTTTTGAATAATTTACTATAGAAAAGTCAATCCCTGGCGCAATTAAAATTTGTGACAGTAGAAAATTATTTTTTGAATAATTTACTATAGAAAAGTCAATCCCTGGCGCAATTAAAATTTGTGACAGTTGAAAATTATTTTTTGAATAATTTACTATAGAAAAGTCAATCCCTGGCGTAATTAAAATTTGCGACAGTATAAAATTATTTTTTGAATAATTTACTATAGAAAAGGCAATCCCTGGCGCAATTAAAATTTGTGACAGTATAAAATTATTTTTTGAATAATTTACTATAGAAAAGGCAATCCCTGGCGCACATAAAATTTGCGACAGTATAAAATTAGTTTTTGAAAAATTTACTATATAAAAGGCAATCCCTGGCGTAATTAAAATTTGCGACAGTATAAAATTATTTTTTGAATAATTTACTATAGAAAAGTCAATCCCTGGCGCAATTAAAATTTGCGACAGTAGAAAATTATTTTTTGAATAATTTACTATATAAAAGGCAATCCCTGGCGTTATTAAAATTTGTGACAGTTGAAAATTATTTTTTGAATAATTTACTATATAAAAGGCAATCCCTGGCGCACATAAAATTTGTGACAGTTGAAAATTATTTTTTGAAAAATTTACTATAGAAAAGGCAATCCCTGGCGCAATTAAAATTTGTGACAGTTGCAAATTATTTTTTGAATAATTTACTATAGAAAAGGCAATCCCTGGCGCACATAAAATTTGCGACAGTTGAAAATTATTTTTTGAATAATTTACTATAGAAAAGGCAATCCCTGGCGCAATTAAAATTTGTGACAGTTGAAAATTATTTTTTGAATAATTTACTATAGAAAAGTCAATCCCTGGCGCAATTAAAATTTGTGACAGTTGAAAATTATTTTTTGAATAATTTACTATATAAAAGGCAATCCCTGGCGTAATTAAAATTTGTGACAGTTGAAAATTATTTTTTGAATAATTTACTATATAAAAGGCAATCCCTGGCGCACATAAAATTTGTGACAGTTGAAAATTATTTTTTGAAAAATTTACTATAGAAAAGGCAATCCCTGGCGCAATTAAAATTTGTGACAGTTGAAAATTATTTTTTGAATAATTTACTATAGAAAAGGCAATCCCTGGCGCACATAAAATTTGCGACAGTAGAAAATTATTTTTTGAATAATTTACTATAGAAAAGGCAATCCCTGGCGTAATTAAAATTTGCGACAGTATAAAATTATTTTTTGAATAATTTACTATAG
This sequence comes from Dioctria linearis, assembly GCA_963930735.1. Taxonomy (NCBI): domain Eukaryota; kingdom Metazoa; phylum Arthropoda; class Insecta; order Diptera; family Asilidae; genus Dioctria; species Dioctria linearis. Next base: position 38,862 of record CAWVNZ010000457.1, read on the forward strand.
AAAAGTCAATCCCTGGCGCAATTAAAATTTGCGACAGTAGAAAATTATTTTTTGAATAATTTACTATAGAAAAGGCAATCCCTGGCGCAATTAAAATTTGTGACAGTTGAAAATTATTTTTTGAATAATTTACTATAGAAAAGTCAATCCCTGGCGCAATTAAAATTTGTGACAGTATAAAATTAGTTTTTGAAAAATTTACTATAGAAAAGTCAATCCCTGGCGCAATTAAAATTTGTGACAGTATAAAATTAGTTTTTGAAAAATTTACTATATAAAAGGCAATCCCTGGCGCAATTAAAATTTGTGACAGTTGAAAATTATTTTTTGAATAATTTACTATAGAAAAGGCAATCCCTGGCGCACATAAAATTTGCGACAGCAGAAAATTATTTTTTGAATAATTTACTATAGAAAAGGCAATCCCTGGCGCACATAAAATTTGCGACAGTAGAAAATTATTTTTTGAATAATTTACTATAGAAAAGGCAATCCCTGGCGTAATTAAAATTTGCGACAGTATAAAATTAGTTTTTGAAAAATTTACTATATAAAAGGCAATCCCTGGCGTAATTAAAATTTGCGACAGTATAAAATTAGTTTTTGAAAAATTTACTATATAAAAGGCAATCCCTGGCGTAATTAAAATTTGTGACAGTTGAAAATTATTTTTTGAATAATTTACTATATAAAAGGCAATCCCTGGCGTAATTAAAATTTGCGACAGTATAAAATTATTTTTTGAATAATTTACTATAGAAAAGGCAATCCCTGGCGCAATTAAAATTTGTGACAGTATAAAATTAGTTTTTGAATAATTTACTATAGAAAAGGCAATCCCTGGCGCAATTAAAATTTGTGACAGTATAAAATTATTTTTTGAATAATTTACTATAGAAAAGGCAATCCCTGGCGCAATTAAAATTTGTGACAGTTGAAAATTATTTTTTGAATAATTTACTATAGAAAAGGCAATCCCTGGCGCAATTAAAATTTGTGACAGTTGAAAATTATTTTTTGAATAATTTACTATAGAAAAGTCAATCCCTGGCGCAATTAAAATTTGTGACAGTATAAAATTATTTTTTGAATAATTTACTATAGAAAAGGCAATCCCTGGCGCAATTAAAATTTGTGACAGTATAAAATTATTTTTTGAATAATTTACTATAGAAAAGGCAATCCCTGGCGCACATAAAATTTGCGACAGTATAAAATTAGTTTTTGAATAATTTACTATAGAAAAGGCAATCCCTGGCGCAATTAAAATTTGCGACAGTATAAAATTATTTTTTGAATAATTTACTATAGAAAAGGCAATCCCTGGCGCAATTAAAATTTGTGACAGTTGAAAATTATTTTTTGAATAATTTACTATAGAAAAGGCAATCCCTGGCGCAATTAAAATTTGTGACAGTTGAAAATTATTTTTTGAATAATTTACTATATAAAAGGCAATCCCTGGCGCACATAAAATTTGTGACAGTTGAAAATTATTTTTTGAATAATTTACTATAGAAAAGTCAATCCCTGGCGCAATTAAAATTTGTGACAGTTGAAAATTATTTTTTGAATAATTTACTATAGAAAAGTCAATCCCTGGCGCAATTAAAATTTGTGACAGTTGAAAATTATTTTTTGAATAATTTACTATAGAAAAGGCAATCCCTGGCGCACATAAAATTTGTGACAGTTGAAAATTATTTTTTGAATAATTTACTATAGAAAAGGCAATCCCTGGCGCAATTAAAATTTGTGACAGTATAAAATTATTTTTTGAATAATTTACTATAGAAAAGGCAATCCCTGGCGCAATTAAAATTTGCGACAGTATAAAATTATTTTTTGAATAATTTACTATAGAAAAGGCAATCCCTGGCGCAATTAAAATTTGTGACAGTATAAAATTATTTTTTGAATAATTTACTATAGAAAAGGCAATCCCTGGCGCACATAAAATTTGCGACAGTATAAAATTAGTTTTTGAAAAATTTACTATATAAAAGGCAATCCCTGGCGTAATTAAAATTTGCGACAGTATAAAATTATTTTTTGAATAATTTACTATAGAAAAGTCAATCCCTGGCGCAATTAAAATTTGTGACAGTTGAAAATTATTTTTTGAATAATTTACTATAGAAAAGGCAATCCCTGGCGCACATAAAATTTGTGACAGTTGAAAATTATTTTTTGAATAATTTACTATAGAAAAGGCAATCCCTGGCGCAATTAAAATTTGTGACAGTATAAAATTATTTTTTGAATAATTTACTATAGAAAAGTCAATCCCTGGCGCAATTAAAATTTGCGACAGTAGAAAATTATTTTTTGAATAATTTACTATAGAAAAGGCAATCCCTGGCGCAATTAAAATTTGTGACAGTTGAAAATTATTTTTTGAAAAATTTACTATAGAAAAGGCAATCCCTGGCGCAATTAAAATTTGTGACAGTTGAAAATTATTTTTTGAATAATTTACTATATAAAAGGCAATCCCTGGCGCACATAAAATTTGTGACAGTTGAAAATTATTTTTTGAAAAATTTACTATAGAAAAGGCAATCCCTGGCGCAATTAAAATTTGTGACAGTTGAAAATTATTTTTTGAATAATTTACTATAGAAAAGGCAATCCCTGGCGCACATAAAATTTGCGACAGTAGAAAATTATTTTTTGAATAATTTACTATAGAAAAGGCAATTCCTGGCGTAATTAAAATTTGCGACAGTATAAAATTAGTTTTTGAAAAATTTACTATATAAAAGGCAATCCCTGGCGTAATTAAAATTTGCGACAGTATAAAATTATTTTTTGAATAATTTACTATAGAAAAGTCAATCCCTGGCGCAATTAAAATTTGCGACAGTAGAAAATTATTTTTTGAATAATTTACTATAGAAAAGGCAATCCCTGGCGCAATTAAAATTTGTGACAGTTGAAAATTATTTTTTGAAAAATTTACTATAGAAAAGGCAATCCCTGGCGCAATTAAAATTTGTGACAGTTGAAAATTATTTTTTGAATAATTTACTATAGAAAAGGCAATCCCTGGCGCAATTAAAATTTGCGACAGTATAAAATTAGTTTTTGAAAAATTTACTATATAAAAGGCAATCCCTGGCGTAATTAAAATTTGTGACAGTATAAAATTAGTTTTTGAATAATTTACTATAGAAAAGGCAATCCCTGGCGCAATTAAAATTTGTGACAGTTGAAAATTATTTTTTGAATAATTTACTATATAAAAGGCAATCCCTGGCGCACATAAAATTTGTGACAGTTGAAAATTATTTTTTGAAAAATTTACTATAGAAAAGTCAATCCCTGGCGCAATTAAAATTTGCGACAGTAGAAAATTATTTTTTGAATAATTTACTATAGAAAAGGCAATCCCTGGCGCAATTAAAATTTGTGACAGTTGAAAATTATTTTTTGAATAATTTACTATAGAAAAGTCAATCCCTGGCGCAATTAAAATTTGTGACAGTATAAAATTAGTTTTTGAATAATTTACTATAGAAAAGTCAATCCCTGGCGTAATTAAAATTTGCGACAGTATAAAATTAGTTTTTGAATAATTTACTATAGAAAAGGCAATCCCTGGCGTAATTAAAATTTGCGACAGTAAAAAATTATTTTTTGAATAATTTACTATAGAAAAGTCAATCCCTGGCGCACATAAAATTTGTGACAGTATAAAATTATTTTTTGAATAATTTACTATAGAAAAGTCAATCCCTGGCGTAATTAAAATTTGCGACAGTAAAAAATTATTTTTTGAATAATTTACTATAGAAAAGTCAATCCCTGGCGCACATAAAATTTGTGACAGTATAAAATTATTTTTTGAATAATTTACTATAGAAAAGTCAATCCCTGGCGTAATTAAAATTTGCGACAGTATAAAATTAGTTTTTGAATAATTTACTATAGAAAAGTCAATCCCTGGCGTAATTAAAATTTGCGACAGTATAAAATTATTTTTTGAATAATTTACTATAGAAAAGTCAATCCCTGGCGCAATTAAAATTTGCGACAGTTGAAAATTATTTTTTGAATAATTTACTATAGAAAAGTCAATCCCTGGCGCAATTAAAATTTGCGACAGTAGAAAATTATTTTTTGAATAATTTACTATAGAAAAGTCAATCCCTGGCGCAATTAAAATTTGCGACAGTAGAAAATTATTTTTTGAATAATTTACTATAGAAAAGGCAATCCCTGGGATATTTAAAATTTGCGACAGTAGAAAATTATTTTTTGAATAATTTACTATAGACAAGGCAATCCCTGGCGCACATAAAATTTGCGACAGTATAAAATTATTTTTTGAATAATTTACTATAGAAAAGGCAATCCCTGGGATATTTAAAATTTGTGACAGTTGAAAATTATTTTTTGAATAATTTACTATAGAAAAGGCAATCCCTGGCGCAATTAAAATTTGTGACAGTTGAAAATTATTTTTTGAATAATTTACTATAGAAAAGGCAATCCCTGGCGTAATTAAAATTTGTGACAGTATAAAATTAGTTTTTGAATAATTTACTATAGAAAAGGCAATCCCTGGCGCAATTAAAATTTGTGACAGTTGAAAATTAGTTTTTGAAAAATTTACTATAGAAAAGGCAATCCCTGGGATATTTAAAATTTGCGACAGTTGAAAATTATTTTTTGAATAATTTACTATAGAAAAGGCAATCCCTGGGATATTTAAAATTTGTGACAGTATAAAATTATTTTTTGAATAATTTACTATAGAAAAGGCAATCCCTGGGATATTTAAAATTTGTGACAGTATAAAATTATTTTTTGAATAATTTACTATAGAAAAGTCAATCCCTGGCGCAATTAAAATTTGCGACAGTATAAAATTATTTTTTGAATAATTTACTATAGAAAAGTCAATCCCTGGCGCAATTAAAATTTGCGACAGTATAAAATTATTTTTTGAATAATTTACTATAGAAAAGTCAATCCCTGGCGCAATTAAAATTTGCGACAGTATAAAATTATTTTTTGAATAATTTACTATAGAAAAGTCAATCCCTGGCGTAATTAAAATTTGCGACAGTATAAAATTATTTTTTGAATAATTTACTATAGAAAAGGCAATCCCTGGCGTAATTAAAATTTGCGACAGTATAAAATTATTTTTTGAATAATTTACTATAGAAAAGTCAATCCCTGGCGCAATTAAAATTTGCGACAGTTGAAAATTATTTTTTGAATAATTTACTATAGAAAAGTCAATCCCTGGCGCAATTAAAATTTGCGACAGTATAAAATTATTTTTTGAATAATTTACTATAGAAAAGTCAATCCCTGGCGCAATTAAAATTTGCGACAGTATAAAATTATTTTTTGAATAATTTACTATAGAAAAGTCAATCCCTGGCGCAATTAAAATTTGCGACAGTATAAAATTATTTTTTGAATAATTTACTATATAAAAGGCAATCCCTGGCGTAATTAAAATTTGCGACAGTATAAAATTATTTTTTGAATAATTTACTATAGAAAAGGCAATCCCTGGCGCAATTAAAATTTGCGACAGTATAAAATTATTTTTTGAAAAATTTACTACAGAAAAGGCAATCCCTGGCGCACATAAAATTTGCGACAGTATAAAATTATTTTTTGAATAATTTACTATAGAAAAGTCAATCCCTGGCGCAATTAAAATTTGCGACAGTAAAAAATTATTTTTTGAATAATTTACTATAGAAAAGGCAATCCCTGGGATATTTAAAATTTGCGACAGTTGAAAATTATTTTTTGAAAAATTTACTATATAAAAGGCAATCCCTGGCGCAATTAAAATTTGTGACAGTATAAAATTAGTTTTTGACTAATTTACTATAGAAAAGGCAATCCCTGGCGTAATTAAAATTTGCGACAGTAAAAAATTATTTTTTGAATAATTTACTATAGAAAAGTCAATCCCTGGCGCACATAAAATTTGCGACAGTATAAAATTATTTTTTGAATAATTTACTATAGAAAAGGCAATCCCTGGCGTAATTAAAATTTGCGACAGTATAAAATTAGTTTTTGAAAAATTTACTATATAAAAGGCAATCCCTGGCGTAATTAAAATTTGCGACAGTATAAAATTAGTTTTTGAAAAATTTACTATAGAAAAGGCAATCCCTGGCGCAATTAAAATTTGCGACAGTATAAAATTATTTTTTGAATAATTTACTATAGAAAAGTCAATCCCTGGCGCAATTAAAATTTGCGACAGTATAAAATTAGTTTTTGAAAAATTTACTATATAAAAGGCAATCCCTGGCGTAATTAAAATTTGCGACAGTATAAAATTAGTTTTTGAAAAATTTACTATATAAAAGGCAATCCCTGGCGCAATTAAAATTTGCGACAGTATAAAATTAGTTTTTGAAAAATTTACTATAGAAAAGGCAATCCCTGGCGCAATTAAAATTTGTGACAGTATAAAATTGGTTTTTGAAAAATTTACTATAGAAAAGGCAATCCCTGGCGCAATTAAAATTTGCGACAGTATAAAATTATTTTTTGAATAATTTACTATAGAAAAATCAATCCCTGGCGCAATTAAAATTTGTGACAGTATAAAATTAGTTTTTGAAAAATTTACTATAGAAAAGGCAATCCCTGGCGTATTTAAAATTTGTGACAGTATAAAATTATTTTTTGAATAATTTACTATAGAAAAGTCAATCCCTGGCGCAATTAAAATTTGCGACAGTATAAAATTATTTTTTGAATAATTTACTATAGAAAAGGCAATCCCTGGCGCAATTAAAATTTGTGACAGTATAAAATTAGTTTTTGAAAAATTTACTATAGAAAAGGCAATCCCTGGCGCAATTAAAATTTGCGACAGTATAAAATTATTTTTTGAATAATTTACTATAGAAAAGTCAATCCCTGGCGCAATTAAAATTTGTGACAGTATAAAATTATTTTTTGAATAATTTACTATAGAAAAGTCAATCCCTGGCGCAATTAAAATTTGCGACAGTATAAAATTATTTTTTGAATAATTTACTATAGAAAAGGCAATCCCTGGCGCAATTAAAATTTGTGACAGTATAAAATTAGTTTTTGAAAAATTTACTATAGAAAAGGCAATCCCTGGCGCAATTAAAATTTGCGACAGTAAAAAATTAGTTTTTGAATAATTTACTATAGAAAAGGCAATCCCTGGCGCACATAAAATTTGCGACAGTATAAAATTATTTTTTGAATAATTTACTATAGAAAAGTCAATCCCTGGCGTAATTAAAATTTGTGACAGTATAAAATTAGTTTTTGAATAATTTACTATAGAAAAGGCAATCCCTGGCGTAATTAAAATTTGCGACAGTAAAAAATTAGTTTTTGAATAATTTACTATAGAAAAGGCAATCCCTGGCGCACATAAAATTTGCGACAGTATAAAATTAGTTTTTGAATAATTTACTATAGAAAAGTCAATCCCTGGCGCAATTAAAATTTGTGACAGTATAAAATTATTTTTTGAATAATTTACTATAGAAAAGTCAATCCCTGGCGTAATTAAAATTTGTGACAGTATAAAATTATTTTTTGAATAATTTACTATAGAAAAGGCAATCCCTGGCGCACATAAAATTTGCGACAGTATAAAATTATTTTTTGTATAATTTACTATAGAAAAGTCAATCCCTGGCGCAATTAAAATTTGTGACAGTATAAAATTAGTTTTTGAAAAATTTACTATAGAAAAGGCAATCCCTGGCGTATTTAAAATTTGTGACAGTATAAAATTATTTTTTGAATAATTTACTATAGAAAAGTCAATCCCTGGCGCACATAAAATTTGCGACAGTATAAAATTATTTTTTGAATAATTTACTATAGAAAAGTCAATCCCTGGCGCACATAAAATTTGCGACAGTATAAAATTATTTTTTGATTAATTTACTATAGAAAAGGCAATCCCTGGCGCACATAAAATTTGCGACAGTAAAAAATTATTTTTTGAATAATTTACTATAGAAAAGTCAATCCCTGGCGTAATTAAAATTTGCGACAGTAGAAAATTATTTTTTGAATAATTTACTATAGAAAAGGCAATCCCTGGCGCAATTAAAATTTGTGACAGTTGAAAATTATTTTTTGAATAATTTACTATAGAAAAGGCAATCCCTGGCGCAATTAAAATTTGCGACAGTATAAAATTAGTTTTTGAATAATTTACTATAGAAAAGGCAATCCCTGGCGCAATTAAAATTTGCGACAGTATAAAATTATTTTTTGAATAATTTACTATAGAAAAGGCAATCCCTGGCGCAATTAAAATTTGCGACAGTTGAAAATTATTTTTTGAATAATTTACTATAGAAAAGTCAATCCCTGGCGTAATTAAAATTTGCGACAGTAAAAAATTAGTTTTTGAAAAATTTACTATATAAAAGGCAATCCCTGGCGTAATTAAAATTTGCGACAGTATAAAATTAGTTTTTGAATAATTTACTATAGAAAAGGCAATCCCTGGCGTAATTAAAATTTGCGACAGTATAAAATTATTTTTTGAATAATTTACTATAGAAAAGGCAATCCCTGGCGCACATAAAATTTGCGACAGTATAAAATTAGTTTTTGAAAAATTTACTATAGAAAAGGCAATCCCTGGGATATTTAAAATTTGCGACAGTATAAAATTATTTTTTGAATAATTTACTATAGAAAAGGCAATCATTGGCGTAATTAAAATTTGCGACAGTAAAAAATTAGTTTTTGAATAATTTACTATAGAAAAGTCAATCCCTGGCGCAATTAAATTTTGCGACAGTATAAAATTATTTTTTGAATAATTTACTATAGAAAAGGCAATCCCTGGCGCACATAAAATTTGTGACAGTTGAAAATTATTTTTTGAATAATTTACTATAGAAAAGTCAATCCCTGGCGCAATTAAAATTTGTGACAGTATAAAATTATTTTTTGAATAATTTACTATAGAAAAGTCAATCCCTGGCGCAATTAAAATTTGCGACAGTAGAAAATTATTTTTTGAATAATTTACTATAGAAAAGGCAATCCCTGGCGCACATAAAATTTGCGACAGTATAAAATTAGTTTTTGAAAAATTTACTATAGAAAAGGCAATCCCTGGCGTAATTAAAATTTGCGACAGTATAAAATTAGTTTTCGAAAAATTTACTATAGAAAAGGCAATCCCTGGCGTAATTAAAATTTGCGACAGTTGAAAATTATTTTTTGAATAATTTACTATAGAAAAGTCAATCCCTGGCGTAATTAAAATTTGCGACAGTAAAAAATTAGTTTTTGAAAAATTTACTATATAAAAGGCAATCCCTGGCGTAATTAAAATTTGCGACAGTATAAAATTAGTTTTTGAATAATTTACTATAGAAAAGGCAATCCCTGGCGTAATTAAAATTTGCGACAGTAAAAAATTAGTTTTTGAATAATTTACTATAGAAAAGGCAATCCCTGGCGCACATAAAATTTGCGACAGTATAAAATTATTTTTTGAATAATTTACTATAGAAAAGTCAATCCCTGGCGCAATTAAAATTTGTGACAGTATAAAATTAGTTTTTGAAAAATTTACTATAGAAAAGGCAATCCCTGGCGCAATTAAAATTTGCGACAGTATAAAATTATTTTTTGAATAATTTACTATAGAAAAGTCAATCCCTGGCGCAATTAAAATTTGTGACAGTATAAAATTAGTTTTTGAAAAATTTACTATAGAAAAGGCAATCCCTGGCGCAATTAAAATTTGCGACAGTATAAAATTATTTTTTGAATAATTTACTATAGAAAAGTCAATCCCTGGCGCAATTAAAATTTGTGACAGTATAAAATTAGTTTTTGAAAAATTTACTATAGAAAAGGCAATCCCTGGCGTAATTAAAATTTGCGACAGTAAAAAATTATTTTTTGAATAATTTACTATAGAAAAGTCAATCCCTGGCGCAATTAAAATTTGCGACAGTATAAAATTATTTTTTGAATAATTTACTATAGAAAAGGCAATCCCTGGCGCAATTAAAATTTGCGACAGTTGAAAATTAGTTTTTGAAAAATTTACTATAGAAAAGGCAATCCCTGGCGCAATTAAAATTTGCGACAGTTGAAAATTAGTTTTTGAAAAATTTACTATAGAAAAGGCAATCCCTGGCGTAATTAAAATTTGCGACAGTTGAAAATTAGTTTTTGAATAATTTACTATAGAAAAGTCAATCCCTGGCGTAATTAAAATTTGTGACAGTATAAAATTATTTTTTGAATAATTTACTATAGAAAAGGCAATCCCTGGCGTAATTAAAATTTGCGACAGTATAAAATTAGTTTTTGAAAAATTTACTATATAAAAGTCAATCCCTGGCGCAATTAAAATTTGTGACAGTTGAAAATTATTTTTTGAATAATTTACTATAGAAAAGGCAATCCCTGGCGCAATTAAAATTTGCGACAGTATAAAATTATTTTTTGAATAATTTACTATAGAAAAGGCAATCCCTGGCGCAATTAAAATTTGCGACAGTATAAAATTAGTTTTTGAATAATTTACTATAGAAAAGGCAATCCCTGGCGTAATTAAAATTTGCGACAGTAAAAAATTAGTTTTTGAATAATTTACTATAGAAAAGGCAATCCCTGGCGCACATAAAATTTGCGACAGTATAAAATTATTTTTTGAATAATTTACTATAGAAAAGTCAATCCCTGGCGCAATTAAAATTTGTGACAGTATAAAATTATTTTTTGAATAATTTACTATAGAAAAGTCAATCCCTGGCGCAATTAAAATTTGCGACAGTAGAAAATTATTTTTTGAATAATTTACTATAGAAAAGGCAATCCCTGGCGCACATAAAATTTGCGACAGTAAAAAATTAGTTTTTGAAAAATTTACTATATAAAAGGCAATCCCTGGCGTAATTAAAATTTGCGACAGTATAAAATTAGTTTTTGAATAATTTACTATAGAAAAGGCAATTCCTGGCGTAATTAAAATTTGCGACAGTAAAAAATTAGTTTTTGAATAATTTACTATAGAAAAGGCAATCCCTGGCGCACATAAAATTTGCGACAGTATAAAATTATTTTTTGAATAATTTACTATAGAAAAGTCAATCCCTGGCGCAATTAAAATTTGTGACAGTATAAAATTAGTTTTTGAAAAATTTACTATAGAAAAGTCAATCCCTGGCGTAATTAAAATTTGTGACAGTTGAAAATTATTTTTTGAATAATTTACTATAGAAAAGGCAATCCCTGGCGTAATTAAAATTTGTGACAGTATAAAATTATTTTTTGAATAATTTACTATAGAAAAGTCAATCCCTGGCGCAATTAAAATTTGTGACAGTATAAAATTAGTTTTTGAATAATTTACTATAGAAAAGGCAATCCCTGGCGTAATTAAAATTTGCGACAGTATAAAATTATTTTTTGAATAATTTACTATATAAAAGGCAATCCCTGGGATATTTAAAATTTGCGACAGTTGAAAATTATTTTTTGAATAATTTACTATAGAAAAGGCAATCCCTGGCGCACATAAAATTTGCGACAGTATAAAATTATTTTTTGAATAATTTACTATAGAAAAGTCAATCCCTGGCGTAATTAAAATTTGCGACAGTATAAAATTAGTTTTTGAATAATTTACTATAGAAAAGGCAATCCCTGGCGCAATTAAAATTTGCGACAGTATAAAATTATTTTTTGAATAATTTACTATAGAAAAGTCAATCCCTGGCGCAATTAAAATTTGTGACAGTATAAAATTAGTTTTTGAATAATTTACTATAGAAAAGGCAATCCCTGGCGCACATAAAATTTGCGACAGTATAAAATTAGTTTTTGAAAAATTTACTATAGAAAAGTCAATCCCTGGCGTAATTAAAATTTGCGACAGTATAAAATTATTTTTTGAATAATTTACTATATAAAAGGCAATCCCTGGGATATTTAAAATTTGCGACAGTTGAAAATTATTTTTTGAATAATTTACTATAGAAAAGGCAATCCCTGGCGCACATAAAATTTGCGACAGTATAAAATTATTTTTTGAATAATTTACTATAGAAAAGTCAATCCCTGGCGTAATTAAAATTTGTGACAGTATAAAATTATTTTTTGAATAATTTACTATAGAAAAGTCAATCCCTGGCGTAATTAAAATTTGTGACAGTTGAAAATTATTTTTTGAATAATTTACTATAGAAAAGTCAATCCCTGGCGCAATTAAAATTTGTGACAGTATAAAATTATTTTTTGAATAATTTACTATAGAAAAGTCAATCCCTGGCGCAATTAAAATTTGTGACAGTATAAAATTATTTTTTGAATAATTTACTATAGAAAAGGCAATCCCTGGCGTAATTAAAATTTGCGACAGTATAAAATTAGTTTTTGAAAAATTTACTATAGAAAAGGCAATCCCTGGCGCAATTAAAATTTGCGACAGTATAAAATTAGTTTTTGAATAATTTACTATAGAAAAGGCAATCCCTGGGATATTTAAAATTTGCGACAGTATAAAATTATTTTTTGAATAATTTACTATAGAAAAGTCAATCCCTGGCGCAATTAAAATTTGTGACAGTTGAAAATTATTTTTTGAATAATTTACTATAGAAAAGTCAATCCCTGGCGCAATTAAAATTTGCGACAGTATAAAATTATTTTTTGAATAATTTACTATAGAAAAGTCAATCCCTGGCGTAATTAAAATTTGTGACAGTATAAAATTAGTTTTTGAAAAATTTACTATAGAAAAGGCAATCCCTGGCGCACATAAAATTTGCGACAGTATAAAATTAGTTTTTGAAAAATTTACTATAGAAAAGGCAATCCCTGGGATATTTAAAATTTGCGACAGTTGAAAATTATTTTTTGAATAATTTACTATAGAAAAGGCAATCCCTGGCGTAATTAAAATTTGCGACAGTAAAAAATTATTTTTAATAATAATTTACTATAGAAAAGGCAATCCCTGGCGCACATAAAATTTGTGACAGTTGAAAATTATTTTTTGAATAATTTACTATAGAAAAGTCAATCCCTGGCGCAATTAAAATTTGCGACAGTATAAAATTATTTTTTGAATAATTTACTATAGAAAAGGCAATCCCTGGCGCACATAAAATTTGCGACAGTATAAAATTATTTTTTGAATAATTTACTATATAAAAGGCAATCCCTGGCGCACATAAAATTTGCGACAGTATAAAATTAGTTTTTGAATAATTTACTATAGAAAAGGCAATCCCTGGCGTAATTAAAATTTGCGACAGTATAAAATTAGTTTTTGAAAAATTTACTATATAAAAGGCAATCCCTGGCGTAATTAAAATTTGCGACAGTATAAAATTATTTTTTGAATAATTTACTATAGAAAAGTCAATCCCTGGCGCAATTAAAATTTGCGACAGTAGAAAATTATTTTTTGAATAATTTACTATAGAAAAGGCAATCCCTGGCGCAATTAAAATTTGTGACAGTTGAAAATTATTTTTTGAATAATTTACTATAGAAAAGGCAATCCCTGGCGCAATTAAAATTTGTGACAGTATAAAATTAGTTTTTGAAAAATTTACTATATAAAAGGCAATCCCTGGCGTAATTAAAATTTGCGACAGTATAAAATTATTTTTTGAATAATCTACTATAGAAAAGGCAATCCCTGGCGCAATTAAAATTTGTGACAGTATAAAATTATTTTTTGAATAATTTACTATAGAAAAGGCAATCCCTGGGATATTTAAAATTTGTGACAGTTGAAAATTATTTTTTGAATAATTTACTATAGAAAAGGCAATCCCTGGCGCAATTAAAATTTGTGACAGTTGAAAATTATTTTTTGAATAATTTACTATAGAAAAGGCAATCCCTGGCGCAATTAAAATTTGTGACAGTATAAAATTAGTTTTTCAATAATTTACTATAGAAAAGGCAATCCCTGGCGCAATTAAAATTTGTGACAGTTGAAAATTATTTTTGAATAATTTACTATAGAAAAGGCAATCCCTGGCGCACATAAAATTTGCGACAGTATAAAATTATTTTTGAATAATTTACTATAGAAAAGTCAATCCCTGGCGCAATTAAAATTTGTGACAGTTGAAAATTATTTTTTGAATAATTTACTATAGAAAAGGCAATCCCTGGCGCACATAAAATTTGCGACAGTATAAAATTAGTTTTTGAAAAATTTACTATAGAAAAGTCAATCCCTGGCGTAATTAAAATTTGTGACAGTATAAAATTATTTTTTGAATAATTTACTATAGAAAAGGCAATCCCTGGCGCACATAAAATTTGCGACAGTATAAAATTATTTTTTGAATAATTTACTATAGAAAAGGCAATCCCTGGCGTAATTAAAATTTGCGACAGTATAAAATTATTTTTTGAATAATTTACTATAGAAAAGTCAATCCCTGGCGCAATTAAAATTTGTGACAGCATAAAATTATTTTTTGAATAATTTACTATAGAAAAGTCAATCCCTGGCGCAATTAAAATTTGTGACAGTATAAAATTAGTTTTTGAATAATTTACTATAGAAAAGGCAATCCCTGGCGCAATTAAAATTTGTGACAGTTGAAAATTATTTTTTGAATAATTTACTATAGAAAAGGCAATCCCTGGCGTAATTAAAATTTGTGACAGTTGAAATTATTTTTGAATAATTTACTATAGAAAAGGCAAATCCCTGGCGCACATAAAATTTGCGACAGTAAAAAATTATTTTTTGAATAATTTACTATAGAAAAGTCAATCCCTGGCGCAATTAAAATTTGCGACAGTATAAAATTATATTTTGAATAATTTACTATAGAAAAGTCAATCCCTGGCGCAATTAAAATTTGCGACAGTAAAAAATTATTTTTTGAATAATTTACTATAGAAAAGTCAATCCCTGGCGCAATTAAAATTTGTGACAGTATAAAATTATTTTTTGAATAATTTACTATAGAAAAGGCAATCCCTGGGATATTTAAAATTTGCGACAGTATAAACTTAGTTTTTGAAAAATTTACTATATAAAAGGCAATCCCTGGGATATTTAAAATTTGCGACAGTAGAAAATTAGTTTTTGAAAATTTACTATAGAAATGTCAATCCCTGGCGTAATTAAAATTTGTGACAGTATAAAATTATTTTTTGAATAATTTACTATAGAAAAGGCAATCCCTGGCGCACATAAAATTTGCGACAGTATAAAATTAGTTTTTGAATAATTTACTATAGAAAAGGCAATCCCTGGGATATTTAAAATTTGTGACAGTTGAAAATTATTTTTTGAATAATTTACTATAGAAAAGGCAATCCCTGGCGCAATTAAAATTTGTGACAGTTGAAAATTAGTTTTGAAAAATTTACTATAGAAAAGGCAATCCCTGGCGCACATAAAATTTGCGACAGTATAAAATTATTTTTTGAATAATTTACTATAGAAAAGTCAATCCCTGGCGCAATTAAAATTTGTGACAGTATAAAATTAGTTTTTGAATAATTTACTATAGAAAAGGCAATCCCTGGCGCAATTAAAATTTGTGACAGTTGAAAATTATTTTTTGAATAATTTACTATAGAAAAGGCAATCCCTGGCGCACATAAAATTTGCGACAGTATAAAAATTATTTTTTGAATAATTTACTATAGAACAGGCAATCCCTGGCGTAATTAAAATTTGCGACAGTAAAAAATTATTTTTTGAATAATTTACTATAGAAAAGGCAATCCCTGGCGCACATAAAATTTGCGACAGTATAAAATTATTTTTTGAATAATTTACTATAGAAAAGTCAATCCCTGGCGCAATTAAAATTTGTGACAGTTGAAAATTATTTTTTGAATAATTTACTATAGAAAAGGCAATCCCTGGCGCACATAAAATTTGCGACAGTATAAAATTAGTTTTTGAAAAAATTTAC